>MJUU01032947.1:34809-45045 GCA_002080025.1 Modiolus philippinarum | reverse complement strand
AAAAAACTTTAACCTTGCCTCTAGAAGGTAGGCTTTTAGTGGTAGGGTGTTCATATTTGGTATGTAACTTCCTTATGATGAGAGCTTTCTTCTGGTACCATACTTGTAGACATTTTGACCTTGACCTTGCCCTGAGGGCAATTTTCAAGAAAAACTTTAACCTTGCCTCTAGAAGGTAGGTTTTTGTGGTAGGGTGTTTATATTTGGTATGTAACTTCCTTATGATATGAGCTTTCTTCTGGTACCATACTTGTAGACATTTTGACCTTGACCTTGCCCTGAGGGCAATTTTCAAAAAACTTTAACCTTGCCTCTAGAAGGTAGGCTTTTAGTGGTAGGGTGTTTATATTTGGTATGTAACTTCCTTATGATAAGTGCTTTCTAATGGTTCCATATTTGTAGACATTTTGACTTTGACCTTGCCCTGAGGGCAATTTTTATAAAACTTTAACCTTGCCTCTAGAAGGTAGGCTTTTAGTTGTAGGATGTTCATATTTAGTATGTGACTTCCTTATGATGAGAGCTTTCTTCTGATACCATACTTGTAGACATTTTAACCTTGACTTTGCCCTGAGGGCAATTTGTAAAAAACTTTTAACCTTGCCTCTAGAAGGTATGCCTTTAGTGGTAGGGTGTTTATATTTGGTATGTAACTTCCTTATGGTGATAGCTTTCTAGTGGTACCATATTTGTAGACATTTTGACCTTGACGTTGCCCTGAGGGCAATTTTTTAAAAACTTTTACTTTGCTTCTAGAATTAAGTTGTTTAGTGGTGGGGTCTTCATATTTGGTATGTGACATTCTTTTGATGAGAGCTTTCTAATGGTACCATATTTGTAGACATTTTGACCTTGATCTTGCCCTGAGGATATTTATTAAAGACTTTAACTTTGCTTCTAGAATTAAGTTGTTTAGTGATAGGATGTTTATATTTGATATGTGACTTTATTGTGAAGAAAGCTTTCTATTACTTCGAATTTATTGTGCATTGAGGTTACTGGAATCCCTGGCGAGCTATGTTGTCTTCTGACAACTCTTGTTGTTAATCCTGTTAAATTTCACTATAATTTTTTTGGACCTGAATTCAAGCTAGGCCTTTACATGTTTAACATAGGGCCATCCTGAATTCCTGAAGTTAAAAATGGCAAATTCCAGTGTCCCGAAAATGGACTCCCCTTTGGCCACACATTTGCGTAGGATTTTTTTTACAAATACATATATATTCATTACAATTTTGAAATAAGACAAATTTAATTTAGAAATTGTAAAAGACAATACTGAGAAAAAAAACTTCATTCAAATGAATGCATTGGCCATGTATCATGTCAAACAGTTATAAAAAAAACACTATTTGTTTGAAATGCTGACGTATTGTTGGAAAATTCTAGAAATTTGTGCATATAGTATATAGGTAATGACATGAATATCTGGAAAAGTAAAATGATGGCTATTAAAAGAAAAAGAACTGCCAGGGAAAAACTTATTAAGAAAACTTGAAAGAGAAATATGCCAAAAGATTGTTAAAAGTGGGTTATGGAAAAACTTAGTAAAATTGAATCATTTTTCTGAAGTTCTTCTCTGCTTTCTGCCAATTTCTGTTCAATTATTTTAATGAATTTGTGTGAATTCATAGACCTGATTTTAGGGATTTAGCATACTTAAAAAATTAAGTTATATTCTAATTAAATATTTATGATAAAAAAAACAATATGACTGAGAAACCGATTGCAGAAAAAACTTTAAAAAAGGTTTTTATGTGTGATATTTTGATATTTTGTAGTGATACACACAAGAAACAATTTGAATTTTGGAACATGAAGTGTCTAGTTTTCCTGCAAAAATGAAATACTGTGGATTCATTTATTTTTGTGGATACCAATTTTTGTGGATTGATGAAAAAGTGTTAGTTCATGGATTCTTTATTTCTTGGTTTTGAAGTCTGCAGTACATTAATCAAATCGAAATTCATTCTTGTTGAATACCAAATGTCCTGTGAAAACCTTAAAATTAATACCTCACAAATAAAAATGAAATCACAGTAGTACAGTACTAACACTGATCTGGAAAAGCATGAAGATAGAATTCATTTCATTGTTTGTCAAAATATTGATAGTTGCATATCTAACATACTGTTAAGTTCACAATTTACAATGATTTTTTTCAATCAGTTTCAATGAGAAAAAAAATGGGTAAAACTCAACAGATTTTTCTGAAGTTGGCAAAATTAAGATGGTTTATTAGTGTCTAGAATTGTCATTATTGTATTTAATACAGTGGAAGAAATACAATTTTTTTAAAAATTTTCTATTTAGAATCAACAGAGGATGAAGTCAGCTATGATGACAGGAAGTAATATGGGAAACTTTGGAATGATGGGATTGATGTCTTCACTAATGGGGACACTTAGTAAACCACCCTTACCTAGTCACTCTAATCACCCTTCTACAGTAAGCAAATCAAACACTCACAGAAATGATATAAATAGGCAAACTACAACATATAACACAACACATGCGAAACTTGACCCTGATACATTTTGTAATGAAAAGAATGGAAATACAGACATTGATATCAAATCAATTGATGAATTGTCAAGTCATCCAGGAAATGAAACTAAGCCAGAAGATATGGAAAAGCAAAGCAGAGATTCTGGAGACATTCTTTCAAATTTGCTAAATGGTGTTGATAAAGGCCATAGTGATACAGGGATGTTTGATATATTGAAAGACATTTGTAGTTCAGTGTCTAGCCAGAGGATAGAAGAAAAAGAGGAACAACCTGTAAAGTAAGTAACAATTTTCATGCAGGGTCTCATCAGTGCATGCCTAAATTTACACAAATCAGATGCAAGTATATTTATGTGATTATCTGAAAACCTGTATCATTCACACTTTCATATTGAAAGAGCATGTACAACCAATTGTTAATTTCACAATAATTTAAATCAAATACAGTCAGACCTGCTTCAGATGTAGACAGTAATAAAAGCCCTGTCTTTGATAAACTGGAGTTTTCTATGTATTGTGTGTGTTTTTGTCACATGTACATTTACTCCATATCCTTTCATTATTTTCTATAAAGGTCACCTCATTTCAGCAAAAACCAGTCACTTTGTTTTTGTCCTGTTGTAGTTACAGCTTTGTATTTTGAACCTCAATAAACACGTCACCTCTATTATGGGGTCAGATTTTTTTGGTCCCAAAGTTAATCTTTTAGACGGGCCTGACTGTACTTTCTTCATATTACAATTAAATGTACTTCAAATATTATTAATATGATACTGTAAACTTGGAAATTTCTGTGTGGGGGAAATTTTCGATTATTTCGCTTTTGGGAATTTTACGTGAATATAACCACCATAGGAATACTTTCAATAATTTTAATAATAAGCTTTTCACTATCAAATTTTGAAGATCCGCGAACATTTTAACCATGCGAAAGGTTCGGGTATGACAATTCAGAAAATACCCCCCTCCCACGAAAATAACCATGTTTACAGTACTAGGTGCAATGTATGTAAGGGCGTCAATAGGAGAGTCGCACTTCATAAGTTAAAGCATTTTACAATCAATTCTAGAGGAATGTCACATTTCGTAAGAATTAATTCTATATGAAATTTCACATTTCATAAGTTAGTGATTGTCACACTTAATTTTGTAAATCTAATGAATTCAAATGTTGTCTGCTACATGTAATCCCATCCGTCATTTTCAGATACAAAGACAAATCTATTCAAGTTTTAATATTAATACAGTAGATGATATACACAAAGTTTTACATTGAAAAATATTGCTTTTTTTTATTTTATTTGTATTTTTATTCTTTTCTTGTCTCAACTATGCTCTAAAACAAATTTAAGTTGCAGTATCCATCATAAAACACAACAGAAAACCAGGCAGATTTTCTGTAATTTTATCAATGTATATCCATTGAAGACCATGATGCTCTTTATTATATCAGCTGTTTAAAATTTCTCAGAAAATTTAACTGACCATGTTCAATTTCTATTTGAAAATTACCGAGGTGTTGTCCATTATAAACAATGGATGTCTGGTACGTTCACATTGGTCACATGGTCAGGTCACATGGTCACATGGTCAGTTTTGGGGTGAATTCCTTAACACTGGGACTTACCTCAGACACATACCAACACCTTAAAGAAGTCCTGTTAATAAATGGTTGTACCCAACAAGCTTATGAGCTGTGTAGTCTATCTGAAAGCAATGGACAAACTGTACCTATCAGTATGAACACATGGTCAATTGTAGCGGGAATGCCTTAACATGCAGAAGTCCTCTTCACTCCAAAACTAACAATGTCATGGAAGAACAAATATGGATTCTTTATAATTATGGGATGTTCAGTTTCTCGGGGGTTGTTATCTTTAAGCAAGAGGAAGTATTGTTTTTGTTGTATTCCCATGGGTTTAAAGGGTTTCGGATGTTTACATCTAAATGTATATATCATTTCAAATTTATAAAACTATGAGGGATTGAAATACTTGTTAGGTCAACAGTATTGGCCATTTTGTTCAATGGAAAAATTAGGCATTAACTTTTAAAGGGATTTCGGGATTTGCATTGTCATTTTCTGGGACTAGGGATTGAAAAAAAGTCAGGATTTCAAAGTTAGTTTCTTGGGAATCCGGGATCAGACCTCCTGTTATCTACTCTCAGTTATTGTGTTTGCATACAGTGACCATGTTATTGCAATAAAAAAAATGTTTTATGTGACTTTGTATAATTTCAGGGAGGAAAGAAACAGAGAAGGAGATTCAGAAACACAAAAAGATGAAAGCATTGAAAAAATTGTGGAAGAACAATTACACAAAACTGAAGAAAGATTAAAACATTATGTGGACAGTCAACTACAAGCCATGGAGAATAGATTAAATGAAAAACTAGACAAAATATTGACTTGTTTATCTAAAACTGGTGACACATACCCACCTTGAATAAAGACATAATGTATAATGCGGTGAAAGTATCATGATCCTGAATGTATGATTGATCAAAACAGGATAAAGATAAAGACTGAAAGGATATTATGCATCAATAATGAAAGTTATAATTATGAAATAAAAGTATAAGAAATAAATACACCTTAAAGACCATCCATCGTGTAGTTAAATTTTTTTGTCCTGGCCTCTTGGTAGTTTGGCCATTCAGGTTTTCCATATATATATGTTACAGTACAAATTGGAATCCAGTAGGATCCAGAATAGTCCTAGCAGTCTAGTACAAATTGGAATTCTAATTGTACTCCAATTTCTACTGAGACAAATTTGAATTCCAATTCATACTGGATTTAATCCAGTATAAATTGTAATTCCATTTTCTCCTAGGAGAAATTGAGATATCCTGATATAAACAAGTAGGATTCTAGATCCTACTAAATTTCTAGTATGATCCAGAATAATACTGGATATTTTGTATAAGGGGATTCTGGATATTACTGACATTCAAAGCTGAAAAAAGTTTTCGGTGTTTAAAGAAGTATGAATTTAACAACATTTTAATTAATGAAAACTAAATACTAAAACATTAAAATGACAAATGACATAATTGTAACATTCATTTTTTACAAAAATTGGTTGAACTATGTCTGTGGCATTAGGTAGAATAGGGAAATTTTTATTTACAACAAGAACATCACATAGTATTGCATATCCCAGAGAAATTACAAATTGTGGCTGTTATACAGTTGTCATTGATGGATTTTTTGCACCGTCATGTTTGAAATATCAGCTAAGCCAGGAAAAATCAACAAAATCAGTATCAGAATACAGGTTTCAAGTATGCCATTTCTAGCTCAACTGGCTATAGCCAGGGTGAGCTTTTGCCATCACTTGGCGACCTTCCTCTGTTGTCCACCATCTGTTGTTAACTTTTCATTCAAAGATCTTCTCCTCTGAAACCACTTAGCCAATTTAAACCAAATTTAGCCACAATAGTCCTTGGGTGGTCCCCTTTAAAGTTTATGATTTTTATGACCGTACCTCATCCAAGATGGCTGCCAGCAGGGGACATAGTTTAACATCGGACTATATTGGAAATTATTCAGAGATCTTTTCCTCAGAAACTACCAGGCCAACTGGATCCAAACTAAGCCACAATAGTCCTTGGGTGGTCCCCTACAAAAAAGTTGTTTTTCAGGTTTGCCGCTCATCCAAGATGGCCACCAGCGGGGAACAAAGTTTAACATTGGCAATGGGTAAACCCATTCAGAGATCTCCTCAGAAACTACTGAGCCAACTGGGACCAAACTTGGCCACATTAGTCCTTAGGTAGTCCCCTACAAAAAAGTTGTTTTTCAGGTAAACCGCTTATCCAAGATGGCAGCCAGCAGGGAACATAGTTGAACATTGGATCCTATGGGAAAACGTTCTGAAACTACTGAGACAATTGGAACCAAACTTGGCCACAATAGTCCTTGGTTGATCACCTGTACAGAATTTTTTGTCCCCCGCCGCAAGGCGAGGGAGGGACATGGTAATGGTCTGCATCCGTGCATCCGTGTGTCACGTTTTTTTTTGGGCGCAACTCCTCAGAAACTGCTGGTCAGAATTCATTCAAATTTTACAGGATTGTTATTCACCATTAGTACTAGATCACATCGCATCACCATTTTGATTCGTCAAATTTTGTGGGAGTTATGGGACTTAAGATTATTTCCACATTGTTATACAATGGCAAATCTTGTGGACGCAACTCCTCAGAAACCGCTAGTCAGAATACATTCAAATTTCACAGGATTGTAAGTCACTATTAGTACTAGATCATATCGCATCGCCATTTTGATTCGACAAATTTTACAGGAGTTATGGGACTTTATCGACTTAATGCATACTACAACATAGGAAGACTTTGTGGACACATCTCCTCAAAATCCAATAAAGGGATTTTGCTGAAATTTTACTTGGCTGTTTGCCACCTAATGCAGTTGATCATATCCTGCCACCAATTTTACATGAGTTATGGGACTTAATCGACTTTACTGCAGCGGCAGGGGACATAGCTACGCGTAGCAATCTTGTTTTCATGTTAGCACCTCATCAAAGATAGCCACCAGCAGGAAACATAGTTGTGACATTGGTACCTACAGGAAAACATATTTAAAGATGTTTTCGTGAAACTATTGATACAATTGGAACCAAAATTAGCTACAATGTTCCTAAATTGGTCCGCTGCAAAAAAAGTTTTACAGGTTCACATCTCATCGAAGATGGCAGATAGCTTGAAACACAGTTCTGACATTCAACTCTATGGGAAAACACATTAAGAGATTTTCTCCTCTGAAACTACTGAGCTTATTGGAACCAGCTTGGCCTCATTAGTCCTCAGATGGTGCTCTCCAAAAAAGTTGCTCTTCAGGTTTGCATCTTTTTCAAGATGTTTATCAGTCTGAACTATAATTTCAACATTGAACTCTATGGGAAAACACATTAAGAGATCTTTTTCTCTGAAACTATTCAACCAGTTGAAACCAAACTTGGCCACAAATCCTTAGATGGTCATTCCAAAAAGTTGTTTTTCAGGTTACCACCTTATCCAAGATGGCAGCCGGCGGGATACCTAGACTTTTTGTTGACTATTTTGATCCTTGAAAATAGCTAGAATATCTTTGAAAAGTCCTGGAAATATCCTTGAATTTTGAGACACCAAAGTGGCAACCCTGTCTACAAGAAAACACATTTTGATATCTTCTCCTCTGAAACTACTGAGCTAATTGGAACCATACTTGGCCACAATAATCTTTAGGTGGTCCAGTCCAATAAAGTTGTTTCTCAGATTTGCACTTCATCCTAGGGGAGACTGTTGGTAAACAGATTTTTAACATCAGACCCAACGGGAAAACGCATTTAAAGATCTTCTCCTGTGAAACGACTGAGCCAATTTGAATTAGGGTTTACCACAATGGTCTTTAGATTCATGATTGTCCCCAAAACTGGCATCTCAACCAAGATGGCCATCGATTTGAAATATAGTTTTAAAATTAGACCTTTTGGAAAAACCCATTCAGAGATCTTCTCTGAATTGACTGAAATAATTGGAACTTGACCAAAATAGTCCTTAAATGATACCCTCCCAACAAAACATTTTCAGGTTCAAACCTCATTCACTAGCGAGAAGCATAGTTTTAGCATTGGACCTACTGGAAAATATATTTAGAGATCTATTCCTCTGAAATTACTGAGCCAATTAGACCATAAAAATTGGCCATAATAGTTCCAACATTGCTTTTCAGATTTGCATCTTATCCAAAATGGCTGCAAGCACGAACATGGTTTAACATAGGACCCTATGGAAATATACCTTTAGAGATCTTCCCCTCTAAAACTACTGAGTTAGAACCAAACATGACCACACTAATCATCAACTTTAGAGAAACTACTCAGCCAATGGAAATCAAACTTAGTCACAATAATCCTTAGGTGGTCCCATCTGAAAAAGTATTTTTTCATGTTCGAACATCATCCAAGATGGCCACCAGCGGGAAACATAGGTATGACATCGATATCTAATGAAAAACACTTGAGATCTTATCTCTTGAAACTATTGGTATCAAAATTGCCACAAAGTTTTTTAAGTGGTCCCCTCCAACACAGTTGTTTTTCAAATTCGCAGCTCATCCATAGTATTAACATTAGACCCTAACGTAAAACACATTTAGAGATCTTCTCGATATATTAAAACTACTTAGCAAATTGGAACAAACTTGACCACAATACTCCTTAAATGGTCCCCTATAAAGTTTATTTTCAGGGTTTCACCTCATCCAAGATTGCCGCCAGTGGGAAACACAATTTTAACATAGGAAAACACAAAAGTTGTTTACAAGTTCGCACCTCATCCAAGATAGCTGCCAGATGAAAACATGGTTTCGAGTCTTTCGACATCAGACCCTGCTGTTAAACACATTTAAATACCTTCTCCTCTGCAACTACTGAGCCAATTTGAACAGAAATAGGTCACAATATTCCTTAGGTTGTCCTCTCCAAAAAGGTTTTTGGGTTTGCACATTATTCAAGATGCGGCGCCTTCATTCAATGGTCCTTGGATGGTCCCCTACAAAAAAGTTTTATTTCAGGTTTGCACATTATCATTGATGGCCGCCAGCGTGGAACATAGTTAAATATTGGAAAGTATTGGAAAACTGTCGAAGATTACTGAAACTATTGAGCCATTTAAAACCAAACCTGGCCACAATAGGCTTTAGCTGATCCCCTATATCTATAAACAGCTGTTTTTAGTTCGCCTCAACGAAGTTGAGGGGGACTATTGGAGTACCCCCGGCATCCGCGTCCGCATTTGGGTATATATCTTGGTAACAAAGCACGGTAGGGTCACCAAACTTTGCATGCAGGTGCATCTTGGGCTATCTCACAGCCTCCGAGAAAATTAGGTCTCTCTGACCTATATTTTCCGCTTGAGTGGCTTGCATTTGAATTTACATCCAAGTTCATATCTCAGTAACTATACATTGTATGATCATCTAACTGTGCATGTGCATGCATCTCTGATGGTAGGTCAGCATCCAGGCAATATGAGGTCACTTTGACCCACATTTATCGCTTGACTGACTTACATTCAAGTTAACGTCCGAGTTCAGATCTCAGTCACTGTACATGGTAGGATCATCTAACCTTGCACATGCATGCATCTCTGATGGTAGGTCAGCATCCAGACAAAATTAGGTCACTTTAACCTACATTTTCCACTTGAGTGACTTACATTCAAGTTTATGTCCGAGTTCAGATCTCGGTCACTGAACCTGGTACAATCCTCTAACCTTGCCCATGCATGCATCTCTGATGGTAGGTCAGCATCCAGGCAAAATTAGGTCACTTTGACCTACATTTTCTGCTTGAGTGACTTACATTCAAGTGAATGTCCGAGTTCAGATCTCGGTCACTGTACATGGTACAATCCTCTAACCTTGCCCATGCATGCATCTCTGATGGTAGGTCAGCATCCAGACAAAATTGGTCACTTTGACCTACATGCATATCTGATTGTAGGTCAGCATCTAGGCAAAATTAGGTCACTTAGACCTACATTTTCCGCTTGACTGACTTACATTTAAGTTTAGGTCTGAGTTCAGATCTCAGTCACTGTACATGGTAGGATCATCTAACCTTGCACATGCATGCATCTCTGATGGTAATTCAGCATCCAGGCAAAATTTGATCACTTTGACCTACATTTTCTGCTTGACTGACTTACATCTGAGTT
>MJUU01032947.1:24204-34726 GCA_002080025.1 Modiolus philippinarum | reverse complement strand
TTTGACCTACATTTTCCGCTTGACTGACTTACATTTGAGTTTACATCCAAGTTGATATCTCAGTCACTGTACATGGTAGGATCATCTGACCTTACACATGTATGCATCTCTGATTGTAGGTCAGCATCCAGGCAAAATTTGGCCAAGTCCTTGTCAGGGATCATATCTCAGGTACTGTACATAGTAGGATCATCTTGCATGTGTGCATGTGCATGCAGTTTTGATAGTATGTCAATATCCAGGCAAAATTTGGTTGCTGCGACAACGTGCCATAATGAGGCGAACTTTGTTATCCTTGATTACCTATGTTTTTAGGTTCGCTTCTTACCCAAAATGGAATAGAGTGCAAAGCATAGTTGGGAATACACACTTAGAGAGTTTCTCATCTGAATATACTGAGCTAATTTGAACAAACCTTTGCTATAATAGTCATTAGGAGGTCCACTGCAAGAAACATTGTTTTTCAGGTTCATACTTTATCAAAGATGGCTGCCTGCAGGAAACATAGTCTATTATTGGGCCATATTGAAAACTTTTAAAGGTCTTCTCCCCTTTAAGGACTGGGCAAAATGGCGCCATACTGAAAGTATTGTCTCTATATCAAGGAATGTCTATGTTAGTCAATGTGCAGTTCAGCGATACAGACTCTTTAGAGGCTCTTGTTCAGGTTTGCCCATATCCAGGATGGCTGCCAGCAGGGAACAATGTTTAACATTAGACCTTATAGGTAAATACATTTAAGCCCAATTTACATGCAAAAGATTTACACCAGTATGTAAATTTACATGTATGTAAGACTACACCAGTATGTAAAAATATTTTTGCCATGCATTTACATACATTTAATCTGAGGTGTGTATTTTAATTTAAAAAAGCTAATTACAAGAAGTATAAAAGGGCCGTAAAACATGTAAAAAATAAACGTTAGATCTTGGAAATTTGTAGAATGACAGAAAAACATAGAGGTGCATTGTATCTTCTTTTATTTTTCCAATCAGAGTTCAGCTTACCCTATATTAAGCCAATCAAAACCTCCCGAGAAGTAATGAATTTTATAGAAATAATAATCCAGTGTGTGTGCATCAATTCATGGTTCCAATCAAGTTGCAAGATTTTTTGCTTCCATTTCATAGACAAGAACACAATTTTGCACAGTGTGCATTTTTATACGAATGCAAAAATTTTGCGGTCATATTATGGTATGGTGCTGTCGTCAGCGTCGGTATCTGCGTTGGCGTCTGTGTCGGCGTCTGTGGCCAGCATAACTTTGTTTCTAATGGACGGATCATCTTCAACTTTCAATATCAGGTTTCTTGGCATAATGTTAACCCCGGGTTTAATTTCGGTTGTGTGGCCCCAACCGTTTCAGAAAAAGGGGCCAAAAAGGGGTAAAATTGGGTATTTTTCGTGTCTGTGGACAGCATAGCTTTGGTTCCAGTAAACAGATCATTTTCCAATTTTAGTATGATGTTTCCGGGGTCATAATTTTATGTTCCTGACTCCGCCCGTTTCAGAAGATGGGGCCAAAAGGGGTTAAATGGGGTTTTTATACCTCCGCTCCCCGTCGGGGATAGGGGTATACTGTTTTCAGTCTGTGTGTGCGTGCGTGTGTGTGTGTGGGTCCGTCCATAACACATTTTCGTCGCATTTATCTCAGCAATGGTAAATGGTACAGATCTGAAATTTTGTCACAAGCTTTGTATAATCAGGCCATATTGTGTGATGCATTTTTGGACCAATCAGAATACTACTTCCTGTTTACCGACTTGGTCAATTTTGACACTTGTAACATTATAGAGTGAATTTTCGCCAAAGTTTTCTCTGTAATGGTAAATGATACAAAGCTGAAATTTTGTCAGAAGCTTTACATGGTCATTCCATATCGTAGGATGCATTTTCTGAAATGTCGGATTACTACTTCCTGTTTACCGACCTGGTCAATTTTGACACTTGTAGCATTATAGAGTGAATTTTCGTCAAAGTTTTCTCTGTGATGGTAAATGATACAAAGCTGAAATTTTGTCAGAAGCTTTGCATGGTCATGCCATATTGTGTGATGCGTTTCAAGTTCTGACCTGTTGGGATACTGCTTCCTGTTTACCGGCTTGGTCAATTTTGACATTTGTAGCATTATAGAGTGAATTTTGCTCAAAGTTTTCTCTGTAATGGTAAATGATACAAAGCTGAAATTTTGTCAGAAGCTTTGCATCGTCATGCCATATTGTGGGATGTGTTTTCTTATTTATTGGAATACAACTTCCTGTTCACCGACTTTGTCAATCTTTTTGCAATTGTGGCATAAGGGAGTAATTTTTCGTCAAAGATTTCTCTACATTGTCTTATGATGCAGCTTTGAAATTTGGTCACAAGCTTTGTATAGTCATGCCATACTGTGGGATGCGTTTTCAGACCAATCGAGACACTACTTCCTGTTTACTGACTTAGTCAATTTTGATGTTCACTTCTGTATTGGGTTCACACACATACTTGAATTTGCACCTTCCCTCTATGATTCATTTGTATTGTATCTCCCTTATTCAAGTCTGTCACTCATATACTTTTGTAGATCTGAAATTTTGTCACAAGCTTTGTATAGTCATGCCTAATGTGGGATGCGTTTTCGGACCAATCGGGTAATTACTTTCTCGGTTTACTGACTTAGTCACTTTTGACACTTGCAGTATTATAGGAATAATTTTTGGCTGAGAGAGTGGGTATTTCTAGTCAGGTTTGGCTCACAGATCACTTGTTTCACATAATTGACTGTAGAATCTTGATTATTTATCGGATTTTGATGAGGGAGGTTTCTTTCAGTAAACTCCTTAGAAAATTTCTTTTTTTTTTGCAATGGATTCCTATGAAAAATAAACATAGCGCTGCACCACCAGATTTTTGATAAATTGCTTCCTTTCCAAGCTATGAGGGGCCTAACGGGGCCAAAATTGCAAATTTGCAGATTACCTCAAATTTTTATTTTTCATCTGATTTCAATGGGATTTTTTTCTTTAAATTCCTCTCATTGTAGGCTTTCCGCAATATGTCAACAGATTTGGCTTAACTCTTTCCGTTTCCGAGCTATTAGGGATAAAAGGGGCCAGAATTGCAATTTGTAGAAAAATGTGAAATCTTTATTTTAGATCAGATTTTGATGGGATTTTTTTCTGGATTCCTCTCAATGCAAGCTTTCAGTACTATGTCAACAGATTTGATGTAGCTCTTACCGTTTCCGGGCTATAAGGGATCAAAGGGGCCAAACTTGCAATTATTAGAAATATGTGATATCTTTATTTTTCATTAGATTTTGATGCATTCCTCTCATTGTAAGCTGTAAGTAATATTCAATTGATTTTGTGTAGCTCTTACCGTTTCCAAGCTACAAGGGGTCAAAGGGGCCAGAATTGCAATTATAAGAAATATGTGAAATCTTTATTTTTCATCAGATTTTGATGGATTTTATTTCTTTGGATTATTCTCATTGTAAGCTTTATTTTCACTATTTTGTGTCAAGCTAATTACTGTATCATGCTTTTTATTGTATCCATCTAATCATAGATGTATAATGTCATTATACATCTATGATCTAATTAATGTGTCAAGCTTTTTACTGTGTCCACATTTGCTTTAAATTATACTTTTCAATTTCAGTGGTCGACATGATGCGGTCGTAGCATGCTGCGCTCTGCGTAGTCCTTTCTTTAGTTTGCATTTACATGCTCAAAATGCATACTGTGTAAATTTACACATGTGCAAATATGCATTTACGCTTGCCCCTGACCTCATGAAAATTTACACCCTTTGTATGCGATTGCGTTTACATGCAGTAATTGCACACCAGTGCAAATTTGCATACCTATGTAAAATTACACATGTTTGTAAAACTCTGCATGTAAATGGGGCTGTAGTGATCTTCTTCACCTTTGAAACTATCGAGCCAATTGAAACCGAAATTGGCCACACTAATCCCTGGGTTGTCACCTATTATAATATTAGTATTTTTATACCCACGCTCCGTCTGGCCGTTCTCCTGCCCGCCCGTCACAACTTTCGTGAAGTTTTTCTCTGTAATGGTAAATGATACAAGCTTGAAATTTTGTCAGAAGCTTTGTATAGTCATGCCATATTGCATTTTCATATCTGTCGGGTTACTTCTTCCTGTTTACTGACTAAGTCAAATTTCTGTAATTCCGTCCGTCTGTCACAACTTTAGTCAAGCTTTTCTCTGCAATGGTAAATAATACAAACTTGAAATTTTGTGAAAAGTTTTTTATCGTCATGCCATATTGTGGGGTTCATTTTCAGATTTGTTGGGGTACTACTTCCTGTTTATGGACTTAGTCAATTTTCAATTATTTAGTCCGTCCGTTACAATTTTCGTCAAGCTTTTCTCTGCAATGGTAAATGATACAAATTTGAAATTTGTCAGATGTTTGTATAGTCATGCCATATTGTGGAATGCAATTTCAGATCTGTCCGGTAACTACTTCCTGTTTACCGACTTAGTCAATTTTCAGTCATTCCGTCCATCCGTCACAACTTTCGTCAAGCTCTTCTGTGCACTGGTAAATGATAAAACCTTGAATTTTTGTCATAAGCTTTGTATAGTCATGCCATATTGTGGGTTGCATTTTCAGATCTGTCAGGTTACTACTTCTTGTTTACAGACTTAGTCAATTTTCAGTCATTTCGTCCGTCCGTCACAATTTTTGTCCATCTTTTCTCTACAATGGTAAATGATAGAAATTTGAAATTTTGTCAGATGCTTTTTGTCATGCCACATTGTGGGATGCATTTTCAGATCTGTCCGGTAACTACCTCCTATTTTCCGACTTAGTCAATTTTCAGTCATTTTATGCTTTATTGATAGATGCCTTTTCAAACTTTTGCAGGCCACTGAAAAGCTGAAGTTTGGAGCGGGGTATTTCTAGTGAGAAGGGGCGCACAGATCCTTTTTTTAAATTCTTTACGTTCAAAGGATTAAAGAATATAAAAATAAAACGACTGACGTTAAAAGTATATTCGAAATATTCAGTATTCTGCTTGGTCAGTGAATCTCATTTAAACCATGCATTTGGATTGTTGAAATTCCAAAAATTGAACTTTGTTAAATAATGTTAGATATGTGTTATTTTGGTTTGTACGAGTGTTCGTACAAAAATCCACGATATCAGCAACATATGTCAACATATATTTTGCTGACGTTATTGTTACTAGTGTCACAGTAACGTAGGAATCATCATACCCAGATATAATATCTCCATACTCTTATATTGTTTTGACATGGTTGGCAAATGATAGAATTTGGGAAAACATGAAAAAAAAAATTATGAATTGCTAGTGTTTTTGACGAAAGTGATTACTCAGATATGCATTGCTTATTGAGTAACGTAGGAATCATTTATATTACCTGATGGTACATCTACACAAGAAATGGTATTTCATCACATCTTTGTCATGGAAATGATGGAAGTCCATGCAAACTTTGTTTCAAAAGTAAATTCCTTGGAATTTTTAACAATAATTTTTCCACTTGTGTCATTTGGTAACGTAGGAATCGGTCACGTAGGAATTTTTATCATAGTTAAGGAAGTATCATTAGGGATCGACTGTAGTCATTTCATAACCAAGTAGTGGAAATTCATAAGTACCTTGTAAGTATCCAACATTTTATGCCGATCCCTTCATGTAATTTTCCTAGAACATTGGTAACGTAGGAACCTTTGTTATTTGGAACTTCAAAAACTTCAGTGTTTATGAGTACAATACTTTTTTATTGTTAAAGGCCAATCTTGATACATGATTTTTTTTATATCATATTGTTACAAGACGTATCTTTTTAAGGTATAACTTATATCTTTCGAGAATCAGTTTGACCCCGAGGCAGTTTTTAAGTAGCAGTAACGTAGGAATCATGAAAAATCCTGACAAGTTTTCAATTTGTTTCATTTTTTTTAATTGAGAAAGTACCATTTAAATCTTTACTTTTACTAAATCTTCATCATGGAAGAAATATAATACGAATCAAAAATTTTAATAATTTACTGTTTTTAGTAATAAAAAGTAGTCCCCAAAGACAAAAAAAGCAATCTTGACATGTGAAATTTTGTATTGAAACCATACAAAAAAACACCACAACTTTTCAATAAATCGTGGTATTGTATTTATTGTAGGTTCATTTAATTCCTATTATTGACAGTAATAAGGAAAAAATCCAACGCTGTACTTTTATTTATAAATATTTTTTATCAGAACGGTTACTTTTGTCAACCATATATGCATGGTTTAAATGAGATTGACTGTTGGTATCTCATCTTTTATTCTGTAGTTATTGATTGCAATTTTAGAAAGCTGCTCATGTTTGGGTCCACAAAATTACCAAGTACATATAACCTATCCGAAAACGAATAGATCTACCATAGCAACAAACAGAAGAAAAAAAATTGATAAAAGTAAATTTTCAAATATAACAGAAAAGAGGCCAACCGAAACTCGGAAATCTGAAGCCAACAGCGAATCCATCTTAAACCTAGCATATCATCAGCAATAGTAAGAATTGTGCAAAATTACATTCTACAATTATAAAAAAACGAAAACAAAAAAAAAAAAAAAAAAAAAAAAAAAAACGAAATTCATACTTAGAAGATCTGTTCAAATCAGATTTTCAGCTGATATTCATTTACAGATTGTCCTTGGTGGGATAAAAAGATACTGAAAAGGAAAGGTCCGCCATGTTTCCATTGTATTGCCTTCAATAGTCAAAAGTTACCTGCTACAAAGATAATGAAAAGGAAATGTGTCCTTATCTTCAGTTTGCACTGTACATTATCTTTCACTGATAATATTGTCTGAAGTTACCAGCTATGTATTGTTACGGCGTGTTTGTTTTCTGTTCATGTATTTTGTATGCTACAGCAGCAAGCATTCCATATGATGCGTTTGAGGAGTTGAAAAAGGATGTATTGGATTTGAAAAATCACGTGCGGAAACTGGAAACCTTGACCAGTGTTTTGTCGAAAGGGCACATAAGACGTAAGCAAATCAGTCTAACACATTTTAAAAGTTTGTTACCGAAACCAGTCAGTAATAATCATACTACCGTTCGTGAACGCTTTTTGGTTTGTTCTCAATGAAAATAAATTTCCAAATTAATTTTTTCCTGACGAAAATAAGAAAAATAAATGTGAGGCACAATCTGAAGGGAAGCATGGAGGGGACATGTGAATTTTTTTTCTATCTCGTGGCCACGACTTAGTATGTCGTGGCCACGAGATAGAAAAAAAATCACATGTCCCCTCCGTGCTTCCGTAGGGAAGGGATAAGGTTCATATCAAATAGAAATGGCGAATCTCTGTTGATATTCATTTGTTTTTTTTTTATTCCAGAAGTATCGAAACAATACTTCCAAAACATGGAGAGTGCAAAATGGTGATGTAATGACACAATACTTTTGTTTTATTTATTTTTTGGTATATTGATATGTGTGCTTGACCGTGTAATGATCCTTGAAAGATAACGAGTTATAAATTTATTTTGCTCTAATTTATTGTCGATCTTCCACATCCTAAAACCACAGAGTCTATTGTCATTAATCTGTGATTCGTCTTATGTCCTTGAGCTTTTCTTGTTTTAATATCCATCAGCTCTTATGGATTTTCAAATGTTTTGATTTGATCTGCACTGAAAAGAGAATTCGCATATGCAAAAACTAAATTAACAGTAACTTTAGTTTTTTGGTTTTACCACTGGGTGGATGCCTCTGTATCTGGACTGTTAGTCCCCGAGGGTACTCAACAACTCAGTAGCCAGTACTTCAGTGCTGGCACGAAAACCGATTTTATTTGGAAACTCGCAATATCTAAATTTAACAAAATTTTGTTCAAAACTAAAAAGTATCTCCCTTTCGCATAGCTCTGTCTTTAGCTGATTTTGGCTTTACTTTTTAGATCCTATTGGTAATTTGTTTTCTATCAGCTATTTTACACATTTTTCGTTATATGGATTTCCAAATCTGCACTTCAGAGACGTAAGTTGTCGAAATGCGCATATGCAGAATCTAACTTCTGTATTTTGTTATTAATTACCACTGGGCCAATGCCGCTGCTTTTGGACTGTTAGTCCCCGATGGTATTCACCAACCCAGTAGCCAGTACTTCGGTGCTTTCCAGAAAACCGATTCTATTTGGAACCTTACAATATCTTATTTTTTGTAAAATTTGGAAACTTGCAATATTTTTTAACAAAATTTTGTTCAAAACTAAGGAGTATCTCCCTCATGCATAGCTCTGTCTTCAGCTGATTTTGACTTTACTTTTGAGATTCTATTGGTAATTTGTTCTCTATTAGCTGTTTTATACATATTTCATACGTTGTCGAAATGCGCATATGCAGAAACTAAATGAACAGTAACTTCGGTATTTTGTTAGTAATACTCAAGAAACCATGGTTCCATACCGATATTTAGGTCTCATCATCCATTTGTAATATGATTCCTTTGATCTTAGCATGGTTTAATACTAATAAAATGGAGGGCAATGCTAAAACAGTGCATTATCTGCCTGCCTTTCATGATATTGCACTATACCAAAATCTTGCTCGACATAACACATTGAACCTTATGGGAGTTTGAGGAACTACCAACAGTGCATTAATATTATGCAAATTTAATTAATGCACAGTTGAAGCTCCGCCCCTTTTCACGAATTACATTCAATGGGAAGTGACTTAAAAAAACAGAAATTATGTCAATAGACTACTATTGTAACAAGTTATTCTGATAGCAGTCCGAAAAGTCATTGTGTGAAATTATCTCCCTTCTAAACATGCTAATGAGGTGGGCGTCTACTTCATCCGCCATTTTTTAAGAACACGCCGTCTGTTGATGGTCCATAGTAACAACTAGATATTAAGATTGTTCGGGTATACAAATCACAAAGGAACGATGCATTAGTAAAACAAAAACATTTACAAAATAAAAGTTAACAATTGGTCTGCTATTGCACGTTAAATTGTTTATAGTTGATGTCAAATGTCTTCACTGCAACCACACAAAAATTAACCTGGCGACAATAAAATATTATTAAAAGGCAAAAAATTACCGGGGGCGGACACAATTTCTGTATTAAAAGATAGCCAAAGGATTAATCTTGAAGGGGAAATATGAAATAATTGATTTCAAAGATGTATATTTTCAAGATCCAAAATGATATCCCGTAACCAAGGAATAAGTGAGGGTGGTATTTTCCATTGTGTTCATTATTTGGCGGTAAATGTTATTTATAAACACTGCCGAGGCACTCACAGGGATCAATGTACCCCATTATGGTAAAATTATACGAAATTAACGGGAATGCTTGTAGATTTCTGTATCTAAATATTTATTTGGAACCGTAGTAGAATGTTTACTTTTCCATTTAATACATTAAAACGAACTATAGATAAAAATCAAATTACGATTAACTGAATGGGCCTCTGACTCGTAAGTTGTAATCATGACGTATGTAGGTAAATTCGATTTCATTTCTAAAAATAGAGCCAGTATGTAGCAGAATGCACTAACTTTGGGGTTTTATTCTGGGTAATTGCGTGGAAGGGCGGAAATGAAAATTTGCACACGTATTCCTCAATTCTGTATTAATCAGTATGCCAATTTTGGATAAAATCCAAAGATGTATATTTCATTCATCCAGAATTATAGTCACCCAATTCAGTCCACTTAAACCGCAATTTACGCACTAATTACAAACTTAACAATCAAACGGCGAACATTTACATTATTTCTATACCTTAATAAAATACATGATTTAAAAAATCATTCAATTATCCTGTTAGAAACAACTTTTTGGAATTTGTAACTACGGAAAACAATCTGAGTAGACCTTTTTTTGTTTCGTTTAATGAAGAGTTCCATTTCTTTTGTTAAAAACTAATCACTTATCGGCCTGATAGCAAACGACTGTGCCTTTATACTATTCAAATAATACGACAGAATTACTTCACACACACACACACACACACACACACACACACACACACACACACTTTCCGGAAAATGGACCGTATTCAAATCGACGCAGTGGCGGATTTAAGGGGGGCAGCAGGGCCCGGGCCCCTTAGGTTGGAAAATATTAAAAATTCCTTGTTTTTTGTTTTTTTAGGGAGGGGGAGAATTGGGTTTTGGACCCCCTTACTGAAAAATTATGGGTCCCACCCTTAACAAAAAGTCTAGATCCGCCACTGCGACGTCAGTGCGATAGAAATCGCAGTATTGTAGTTTATTTATTATAATATATACTCAATTCAAATCTTTCTAGTATAATTTTTGGATCCACATTCTGTCCTGTTGGAAACACTAAATTAATGCCTTTTATCTAACTAATGCCAAAGCATCGGCCGATCTATCCTTCATAAACGGGCTGGAAGGGATTTTAACGGAATTCCAGAAAAAGCTGGTTAAGTGAATTTTGTCAATTTCTATCCGATTTTTTGGTTAAATTATGCATGTAACTTTTTCAAAAAAGGGGGATCC
>MJUU01032947.1:11632-22032 GCA_002080025.1 Modiolus philippinarum | reverse complement strand
TATTTTCTCCAATGATACCCATATAAAAAACAATACATGCCTGGCTCATCGTTTCTTTTTTACTGAAAAATGTCTGCTTTGAAAAAAAAAGTGCCATTTTTTACTTTAGTTTGTATCTTGCTTTTTGCAAGGTAGAATCACATATATTCTAAATAATTTTCATCTATACTAGTGAAAAAACCTGAAAAACTTTTTTAACTGGTTCATTTTATACTAGTTTCAAAATAAATACATGAATAATATTCATTTTAAAACACTATGACAAAATAAAATGCATTTGCTTCACAGATTATGAGAAAAATGATGAAATTCCAATAATATGACCAAAATGCTTGGAGTCCCTACAAATTGATATTGATGTTGCGACTTCAAAACTGATGTTGAGAATTGTCCGTTGACCACCATTTACAAAATGACGTCTCAACTTCAAAACTGGTGTCTAAAGTGGTCCTTAGGAAGAACGTTTTTTGACAAAAAACCCAACAAAGAAATATAGTAAAACATGATCAGACTTTAAATGCAGTTCAAGATATTGGTGGTGTTCGAGCTACGAAAGTTTGAGGGACTGAAGATCAACTGTATATAACTTGCAATGTTATCTTGATTGTTGCAACTGAAAGCCAGGTGAGCTATACAGGCTCCTGTGAGCCTCTGGTTTACATGTATACTAGACAGAGTGGAGAAAATTGATGAAGCATATAATTAACAGTTTAAGACAAGGATATTTTATTATGTGTATAATACCAGTTATAAGAAGTTTTAACCATTGATACTATTCACTTTAAAAAATTGAGCTAAAGGTTGGAGAGATTAAGTGAAATGAAAGAAATGTGTTTTGACAGCAGATTTTAGAAAATCTATAGTAATTGAAAATTTTTTGAGAAAAAATTGTGTTCAGGTATCATTTACATTATTTAATCCAGTCTTGTGACACATCCATTATAATGTTAACAAGCAAATGAGTAAATTTCATATTTAATTGTTCAGCTATTATTTGTGATGAAAATATCTTCCTACAGTAAACTGGTTTTATACCAATGTTATTGTTTCTTTCAATTTATCTAGTCTGTAAAAGGCAGTGAACAAGATCTTTTGTTGTCCTCATTTGGTTGATGAAAAGTTTCTACCATTTGACCTCTGATGCAATTTAAACCAAACTTTATTGTCCGCTTGCCCAACGGAGCTGGGGAGGGGATATACTGTAAAACGGGAAATTTTCGCGCCATTTTTATTTCACAGTAGATTGACTTGATTTCAGTTCACGCAGTTTTGAATTCGCGCTGCCAAATTTTTTACCATTGACTTCAATGATAGACACGTATATTCGCGCCGTTTTATTTTCTTGCTTCCATTCCAAACTCAAAAATTGCGAAAATAAAACTGCTGCGAAAATTTCCCGATTTGCAGTAGCATCTTACCTGTTCGTCTGTCCATCCATCTGTCAGTCCATCCATACATTCAACCTCAGTTAAAGTTAGGGTTAAGGCTCATATCTGAGAAACTACATGTGGCACATCAATCATCTTTGGTCAGTAGATGTGTCTTGGAGAGTGATGCTGCTTCAGACAATAATTGGGTCACTCTGACATACATTTTATGCTTCAAGGACTAAGGAAGGTTCATCTCTTAGAAACTTTATGTGGCACATCAATAATCTTCGGTCACTGGAATTTTTGGAGAGTGATGCTGCTTCAGATGCAAATTGGGTAATACTGACCTACATTTTATGCTTCAATGACTCTGTTTTAAGTTTGCATTAAGGTTCATATCTGAGAAACTACATGGAGCACATCAATCATCTTATAATTAGGTCAGTGGATGTGTCTTGGAGAGCCCTGCTGCTTCAGATGATAATTGGGTCCCTCTGACCTACATTTTATGCTTGAATGCCTAGAGTTTAAGTTTGCATTAAGGTTCATATTTGAGATACTACATGTTGTGCATCAATCACATTTGGTCTGTGAATGTGTTCTGGAAAGCCGTGCAGCTACAAATAATAATTGGGTCAGTATGACCTACATTTTACACTTGCAATTGACTGACTTTGGTTAAAGCTTGTGTTAAGGTTTAAATCTGAGATACTTTTGAAATGATTTTTCATTTCTGTGCCGGTCTCATGTTATGTCTTTGTTAGCTCACCTGGCCTAAAAGGCCATGTGAGCTTTGCCATCACTTTGCATCCGTCGTCTGTCCGTCTGTCAACAACAAAATAGAACATTGGGTAAATTGCTGTGTTTTTGCAAATAACCCAAATATTGTTACAGATATCAATAATTTGATGGCCAGTAAAAGTGATCAGAATGACGAGATCTACCTTTCCTGCAATTTTGAAGAAAATCTGCTTACCAGTCTTGAAGTTGATTGCCCTTTTTCCGTAAAATTTTTCAAAATTTTTATAATTGTTATTTTTTATAAATAGCATATGAACACCTACATACCTGGAAATTATGAAGAAAATCGGAATACCCATTTAGGAGTTATTTCCCTTTATTGGTAATTTTTTTTGTAATTTTATACGTTTTGCCTCATATTTTATTTGAGATAAAGGTTAAGTTTTAGATTCAAAAATGTTCTAGTTAAGGACTACGTTTTATCCTCGTGATTGAAACTGTCAGACATGCCTACTTGTCAACCAAGATGGCTGAAAGCAGGGCACTTAGTTTAACACTGGATCATATTGGAAAATCATTCAAAGATCTCTAAACTACATGACCAATTGTAACCCATACTTGGTCACAACTGCGATTTGTTGGTCCCCTTTTAACAATTTGGCAAGTCTGCATCAGATCCAAGATGACCGCCATCGGGGAACATAGTTCAACATTGAACCCAATGGAAAAGCATTCAAAGATATGCTCTGAACTCAAACTTACTCTCAATAGTCCTTTTCTGGTCCATTTTAAAAATATTTCCAGCAAGTCATTACCTAATCCAAGATGGCCACCAGAAGGGAACTTAGTTTAACATTGAACCCTTTTTAAAAATACATTCAAAGACCTTTGTCACTGAAATTTGAATCAAACATGATCACAATTGTCCTTTGGTTGCCCTCTTTAAAAATGTTTGTCAAGTATGCACCTCTTCCAAGATGGCCACCAGCGGAGAACTTGGTTTAATATTGGACCAAAAGGGAAATACATTCAAAGATTTTCTCCTCTTAAACTACTTATTGTATTGAAACCAAACTATTGGTTATTGCCAAAACTGTTCTTATTTGGCTTTCTTTGAAAATTTTATCTGGCATGTTTGCGTCATATCCAAGATGGCAGTCAGCCAGGAAAATAGTTTAGCATTGACCCAATAGGAAAGCATTCAGAGGTCTCCTCATAAGCCACATTGCCAATTAGAACCAAATTTGATCACAATAGTCCTTGGGTGGTCCTCTTTATAAAGTGCATTTGGCATGTCTGCCCCATTCAAAATGGCTGCCAGCAGAGAGCATAGAACCCTATGGAAAATGCATTCAAAGATCTTTTCCTTTGACACAATGGGCCTTATTACATCGATATCTATTAAAATACTGGAAAATTAGACCCTTTAGCATTGTGGTTATTTGGACTATTTGTTTGACCAGGTGAGCTACAGGCTCTTGAAAGCCTCTAGTTCAACTGTTGGGATTTAAATGCATGATCTGTCATTACAATGAACTACTGACATGCTTTTGGCATTGAAACATGTACATAAAGAAACAAGAGGTATCTAGAATTATTTATTAATCACACTTAAGAATGTTAGAGGGAAAAAATCCTGAAAAAAAATTTTTTGATTGAACTTGACTGAAGTAAGCCCTGTTAAGCTCATCTGGACCACATGACCTCTTTGCATCATTTGTTATTTTGATTTACACATAGCGAACCTTTTCTCAAGAATCATTGTACGAAATCGAAACAAATATGTAAGAGATGTAACATGGCTGCCAGCTGGGAACTTAGTTTTAAAATAGGACCCTTTGTCAAATACTTACAAAGATGTTCAGAAAAGATCTGACTGGATTTAAACCATGGTCTCATGTTCATTTACTCCATATCCTTTCGTAAAATATTTAATACAGGAGTTTGTCTTTTAATGCAGTCATGGCAGTGTGGAGCTGATAAAACAATTCCCTGTGTTTTAGATGTATGCTCTTTATTGTCCCCCGCCACAACGCGACGGAGGGACATGGTAATGGTCTGCGCCAGTGTGTCCATGCGTCTGTGCATCCGTGTGTCACGTTTTTTGTGGGCGCAACTCCTTAGAAACGGCTGGTCAGAATTCATTCAAATTTTACAGGATTATTAGTGACCATTAGTACTAGATCATACCGTATCGCCTTTTTGATTCGTCAAATTGTGTGGGAGTTATGGGACTTTGATTATTTCCACATTGTTATACAATGGCAAATCTTGTGGACGCAACTCCTCAGAAACCGCTGTCCAGAATTCATTCAAATTTTACAGGATTGTTAGTCACCATTAGTACTAGATCATATCGCATCACCATTTTAATTCGTCAAATTGTTTGGGAGTTATGGGACTTTGATTATTTCGACATTGTTATACAATGGCAAATCTTGTGGACGCAACTCCTCAGAAACTGCTAGAGATATGACGAGAGAAGGCAGACCTGATGGCGTGTCACAGAAATTACCTGTAATTTCCAGATTTGGCACTATTTTTACAGGTAATTTCTGTGACACGCCATCAGGTCTGCCTTCTCTTGTCATATCCATCTTTTTCTCCGTATTTAGCCCGGTAGTCCCCTAGTCGAAGGCCATATAGGCCAAAACGTTGGGCAGTCTTCCCTTCTTCTCTTTCCATTTTTGTCATTTTTATGTGTTTTTTAATTTGTACATTTTGTGTTTTTTATCTTTTAATCGTGGCCAACTATACCATTTTATTTTGTGTCATAGGAATAGCCAACAGCAGGGAACATAGTTTATCATTAGGCCCTAGGGAAAATGCAAACAAAGACCTAAAGATTTGCTGAATGGATTTAAACCAAAAATGGCTTGAAATACACTTTTGAGGTGCTGACCATGTTGTTACGCAGTTTGTCTGCGACCTCGGGGGCCTAAGGCACGAAATTGCTTTGATCAAATCTTGAATCTTGATATTAACACAATCCTTTCAATACCAAAAATGACCATAAGCGGGGAACTTGATTTGAAAGTAAATCTTACTTTGTAGGCAAAAAATCTATTTTTGAAAACTGCAAATAAGATTGCTAATCGAGAGTTGTTACTTTAGTATCAATCCTTCAATTGAAATGAGCGCTAGTATGGAACAAAGTTTAACATTGAAGTTTATGGGAAATGTATGCAAAGCTCTACCTTAGAAAACCACAGAATGGATTTAACCTAAACAACGGCAGTAAAATACCTAAGGAACAAGGGAAGTAATGATTACAAAAATCGAAGTCCAAAGACATGGCAAAAACGGCAACAGAGAAAAACAAAGACAAAACAAGGACGTGAGACAGCCACAATGCACGGAAATAAAAAAAAAGGTGCACATCGCTAGTCCGACACTTATTAGTCCGACACTCATTGGTCTGACACTTATTTGCCCAACACTCATTAGTCCGACACTTGTTAGTCCGACACTCATTAGTCCGACACTTATAAGTCCGACACCGAGGAGGATCTAACCTTACCAAAAAAAAATGGGGAATTTTCAGCTAAATAAGTCTTACATTTTCCCGCGAGTATGCATCAGCTTTGTCTTTTTACACTTAGGATTTTGGCTCCTGACAATACTGTTCTGATATCTTTTTAACCCTATTTGTACTTTTTGTCATTTTTGTTCCTCTTTCTGCAAAAATCTAGATAATTAACCAGAAAAAATGGCATCAAACCTTTACCCATCTCCCGTATCCATCAATGGACAATGATGACTTAATAGTACAACAGATCATTTATTCGACCATAAACACCCATACAGCTGTAAGATTATGGTCTTACAAATCAGATTATAACCTAGATGTGGTCATTTGTATGTTAATTTTGTGCTTTAGATGGGTAATTTTCAAAGTATGCTAAAATGTTATCGAAAATCTTCCTAGGACTTAAGCCATTTTACAGTGTTTGTGAAGATAGTTTTATTATAAATATAAGGACACAAAAAACAAATTTTTGTTGCGAGTGTAAATATAAGCAGTTTCCCTCCCACATAGCATAAGTAATTATCCCCACGCTTTTCTAAAACCTATCCGTCTATCCGTCCGTCTGTCCGTTAGATGAACCTTGTCAGTGGAACTCCTCGATCATTTTCGGATTTAGGGTTTGATATTGTATAAGAATTATTGCATATTTGCTGCAGATGTGCAATAAGCTTTCGGCTTTTTATACGACCGCAAAAATTTTGCGGTCGTATTATGGTATGGCGCAGTCGTCGGCGTCTGCGTCGGCGTCGGCGTCTGTGGCCAGCATAACTTTGTTTCTAGTGGACGGATCATCTTCAAATTTCAGTATGTGGTTTCTTGGCATAATGGCTATCCCGGGTTTTAATTTCGGGTTTATGGCCCAACCCGTTTCAGAAAAAGGGGCCAAAAAGGGGTAAAATTGGGTATTTTTGTCTCTGTGGACAGCATAACTTTGGTTCCAGTGAACAGATCATTTTCAAATTTTAGTATGATGTTTCTTGGCACATGCTTTAGCCCGGGCTTTAATTTTATGTTCCTGGCCCCTCCCGTTTTAGAAAAAGGGGCCAAAAGGGGTTAAATTGGTTGATTTCACATATTTGACTGTAGAATCTTTATTATTTATCGGATTTTGATGGGGTTTCTTTCAGTAAACTCCTTAGAAAATTTCCAATCTGTGGTATGCCAACGGATTTCACGTGGCATGTACCGTTCACGAGATAAATGTGTGCCCAAAAGGGGCGAATTTCAAAAATTTCATTTTTTTATTTTTAGTCCGATTTTGATGCAATTTTTTCCAAAGGATTCTTATGAAAAATTATGGGAGCGCTCTACTATTAGATTTTTGGTAACTTGTTTCCTTACCCAGCTATGAGGGGCTGAAGGGGGCCAAAATCGTAAATTTACAGATAACCAAAACATTTTATTTTTCATCGGATTTCGATGGGATTTTTTTCTTTGGATTCCTCTTGATCAGTTCTATGTCAACAGATTTGGCGTAGCTCTTACCCTTTCCGAGCTATGAGGGGCTGAAGGGGCCAAAATCGTAAATTTACAGATAGCCTAAAAATTTTATTTTTCGTCGGATTTCGGTTGGAATTTTTTCTTTGGATTCTACTTGATGTAAGCTTTCAGTAGTATGTCAACGGAGTTAACGTAGTTCTTGCCGTTCCCGAGCTATGAGGGGCCGAAGGGGGCCAAAATCGTAAATTTACAGTTTACCTTAAATTTTTATTTTTCATCGCATTTCGATGGGAATTTTTTCTTTTGATTCCTCTTGATATAAGCTTTCAGCATCATGTCAATGGATTGGGCGTAGCTCTTACCGTTTCTGAGCTATAGAGGGTCAAAGAGGAATCATAAGGAGTCATAAGGGCTAATTTTTATTTTCCCTAGTTTGTGTCCAGCTAATTACTTGGTAAATCTCCTTATTGCGTCCATCTAATTATTGTGTTAAGCTCTTTCCTATGTCCATACTCGCTTTAAATTACACTTGTTCAAATTTCAGTGGACGACATGCTGCGGTCGTATCATGCTGCGCTCGGCGTAGCCCTTTATTATGCTGTTGTTGGAAATACTGGAACATGGTTTCAAGCAGTCGCCTCTTATGTTTGTGCTCAAAAGATCTGAAAGGACACTTGCTCTTTTCGTACCCTGACAATTGTATTTCAGCCACATATAATTCAGACATTTTTTATGCAGAAGTCACAGAAATGTTTTTTTCTCCTTTCAATATGCAAGCACAAAGCAATCTCTGCATATATACAGTAGGGTGCAGACATAAACTCTCGTCCGAGTTAACTTGGGGAGCAGTCATGAAAACAGTCCTAAGTAAATTTGTAGTTGACTTGGAGCAGTCATAGTATCTTTTCATACAGCCCTGACTGCTCTGACCAGATTTGAGACTTTTGTGAAGTTTACAAAAATTGGAATCAAATATTTTGGAAATTCAGTCGGTGAAAATGTTTGTCCTTATTCAAAAATTTTAAAAGTGTGGTTGCTAATCAGATTTCTAAATAGGGGAACTTTGAGGCTATCCGGAAATTTACCAAATTTGGATTCAAATGTATTAGAATCAGTTGGTGGAAATATTCGTATTAATAGAAACAAAATATTACAGTATAGTTACTTGGTAGATTTCCAAGTCATGATATTTACCAAAGTTGGAATCACATTGTTAGTAGAATTCTAAGTATTCAGAATTACATTTTTCCAACCATTTCACAAAATATAATATTCTGATTAATTTACAAAAATAAAAGTCTTTGACATTTTCAGTAAATCTACCAATATTTTAAGAAAGGATATGGAGTAAATGAACACATGACCATTACAAATATGTTAACTCCAGCTGCAATAATTTTAATGAGCTGTATGGCCATTTCGGAAATTAATTCCTCATCAGCAGCACTAGAACCCAAACAAAGGAAATCCATAATTTCAAAAAATGTTTAAAATGCATAAAACCAAACGAAATCCGAATAATCAGTAATATCAAATAAAGCTAAGGAGGGAGTTTATCCTTCGGTTTTAGAATTGTACATAAATTTAGATAATAGTAGTTGAACAAAGTGTACACATGAGGTATCATCTCATGTACAAGTACACCATATCTAAGAAAAGTTAGAACCGGAATCAAAATTCTATACACAACAATTCTATCACAAAAGAAAATCCACAAAACCAAAAATGTAGGAGTAGTTTCACTGACAAGCTCACATAAGTAAAACAAAACACATCATGGGCCTCTTGTTTGAACCAACAAAAGCATAAAAAATCCGAAAGCTTATTGCACATCTGCAGCAAATATGCAATAATTCTTATAAAATATCAAAACCCTAAATCCAAAAACGATCGAGGAGTTCCACTGACAAGGTTCATCTAACGGACAGACGGACGGACAGGTTTTAGAAAAGTGTGGGTATAATTACTTGTTGGAGGGAAAATGCTTATATTTACACTCGCAATAAAAATTTGGTTTTCTGTGTCCTTATATTTTATAATAAAACTATCTTCCCAAACACTGTAAAATGGCTTAAGTCCTAGGAAGATTTTCGATAACATTTTAGCATACTTTGAAAATTACCCATCTTAAGCACAAAATTAACATACAAATGACCACATCTAGGTTATAATCAGATTTGTTAGACCATAATCTTACAGCTGTATGGTTGTTTATGGTCGAATAAATGATCTGTTGTACTATTAATTGTGGTGTCAAAGTCATCATTGTCCATTGATGGATACGGGAGATGGGTTAAGGTTTGATGCCATTTTTTCTGGTTAATCATCTAGATTTTTGTAGAAAGAGGAACAAAAATGACAAAAAATACAAAGAGGGTTAAAAAGATAACAGAACAGTATTGTCAGGAGCCAAAATCCTAAGTGTAAAAAGACAAAGCTGATGCATACTCGTGGGGAAATGTAAGACTTATTTAGCTGAAAATTCCCAATCATTTTTTTGGTAAGGTTAGATCCTCCTCGGTGTCGGACTAATAAGTGTCGGACTAATGAGTGTCGGACAAATAAGTGTCGGACCAATGAGAGTCGGACTAATAAGTGTCGGATTATTGCGTGTCGGACTAATGATGACCCCTAAAAAGAGACGACATTAAGAACTAAGGCACTCATAGTGTGAACTCAAATGAAAACTGGGAGTGTCATCAGGTGCTCCGGAAGGGTAAGTATATCCTGCTCCACTAGTGGCACCGGTCACACCCCGTTCAACCTAAACATGACGGAATGTTACTTATGAGGTGCTGACCTTGTTGCCTTGATGGTTAATCCTCATCCGAAATGTCTGCCAGAGGACTTTGTTTAAAATTGAATCCTATGGGAAATGCGTACTTTTAAACGAAATTTAGCTAAAACTATAATAGCATATAATAGCATAGATGTTAATAAAAAATTGAGAACATTTAAGAGTTGTTTCGTTCGCTGATCATTCTTCAAAAATGGCCACAAGCAGCTAACAGGAACCCGAGACATAGAGACAACATATCTATACGTCTCTGCAAGAACATAGTTTAACATTGGACACTATGACAGCACATTGTGTCCTTTGTGTCCTCGCCTTATCAGTGTCACACTTCTCACATTGGACCCTATATTGCAGAAACTAGAAAACCGAAGTTTGTTGTTTCTATATCAGCCGTAGTGCAGGTGAGAGATACAGGTGTTTTGAGAGCTTCTTATATGGAATACAATACACATAAAATATTGACGTATTGTTTTGTGCTTAGGCACGGACCATTTGATTTTAAGGGGGGGGGGGGGGGGGGGGG
>MJUU01032947.1:0-11421 GCA_002080025.1 Modiolus philippinarum | reverse complement strand
CCCCCCCCCCCCCCCTGAAAATCAAATGGTCCGTGCCTTAGTGTATAGATAGAATGCTGCTACATGCGGGGGAGTTGACGAGTTACAATTGAAACATTACAAAGTTCGCCTCGTTATGGTAAATTATCAAAGTAACCTAATTTTGCCTGGATGCTGACCTACCATCAGAGATGCATGCATAGTGTACATGATTCTAAGATGTATAGTAAACGAGATCTGAACTCTTCAGTAAATTTGGATGTAAGTCAATCAAGTGGAAAATATAGGTCAAAGAGATCAAATTTTGCCAGGATGCTGACTTACCATTAGAGAAGCATGCATATGCTAGGTTATATGATCATCCTATGTATAGTGACTGAGATCTGAACTCAGACTTAAACTTGAATGCAAGTCGTTCAAGCAGAGAATATAGGTCAGTGACCTTATTTTGCCTGGATTCTGATCTACCATTATGACATATGCATTTGCAAGGTTAAAATGATTCTTCCATGTATGATGATTGAGAAATAAACTCGTCCATAGACTTGAATCCAAATTTAAGTTTGTGAAGTTTGCCCAACGTGTATGAAAGATTGATGTATCCGAAGATGATATTATTTACAAGTAACCTGTTGATTTCAAGTTTAAAAGTCTATATTCAAAGGCGAAATAAACAGTCATAAAACAGAAATAGAGCTATTTCTTTGCTCATGTGTGCGCGTCTGTCTTGATATTCATATAGTTAGTATATTGTATTAACTGCATATACAAAGCCAGATAATCATATGATGGCGAACATATCTTTTTAATAAAATTACAGACTATATACTGTTTACGGTAGTACTGTAGGTCTGATTACTGTTTTATCAAGAACACAGACGTATTATTTTTACTGAAATTAGCAGTATTTAGCCATTCCATGCAATTTTATTATGTTTTTGCAACTTGAAGTATTATATGTTACTTTTGTAGTAAAATGGACCGTGTCAACAGCACCTTTGCTACTTTGTGAATGGAACTAGAAATATTTCACTACATCATAGAAGCACAACAAAGAAGAAATATCCAAACACATTTGGGTGAAAAAACTAAAAATAGTACGAAATATAACTTTGAATTATAACTTTGGGCTAATAGACTGTGTAAGTTAACATTAAAAATAAAGAAATAGGGTCATAAAGACGTGCATTTTGTTCATAACTTGGGCTACTTTCAGAATAATCTCAAATGTTGTCGCAAAAACGTTTCAGGTAGTCTCTGGTATTTGTACTTCCTAAGAGTAAAATTAATATATGCCATGCGTGTATGTTTTTTTACATGTAAGCATGGCTGTAAATAGCAATTTCTCTCTATTAAAGCCATTTTACAGTGTTTTGGAAGATGGTACTACTCGAAAGACACCGAGAACCAAAACTGTTTTTTTTTGTTGCGAGTGTATAAACATTTGCACTCCCAAATGGCTGTTATTATAGTTAGGCTCTGTATGTACTATACAGCGAATTTTAACAAAAATTGCCGACATCTGTCAAAATTGCAATTTAATGGCAAGCTCAGTGGCTGAATCTTTTATCTGAAAGTATGAAAATACATTTGAATTGATTTTCTTTTCTTATAACGGATGATCTGATAACACAATTTCGGTAAAGGTTTAATACATTGACAAAAACCGGTATGCTGGAGGAAATAAAATCCCGAGTAAGAGACCCCACCACTTTAAAATGGTCATCAATTATAAAACCCAATAAAAATACCGTACATGGTTGTATTTTAATCTTAAAAAATTCAAGGGTTGGAATTTGATCTGTTTTGTCTTAATTAAGCTCATCTAATGAACATTGCGGACTTATTTGTTTTTGTTTTTAATAAGTTATGAAAGTTATGATTGTGTTTTAATACTTAAGTATATCGGATAATTTTGATGGCGTCCCATTTAGTAACATTTGCGGATCTAACCCTCGGAACTCTCAGCCTTTCACGAAAAAAGTTAAAATTTCGTGCAAAATTTACGCAAAACTGACCCAAAAAATTGGCTGAAACCCTTTTTTTTCTGGAAACACATTGGGATCCCCCTTTACGGAAGCTGGATCCCGTGGTGATTTAACATGTGAAATTAATTCTCTTTCTTGTAGTAAAGCACAATTGTATAAAACTGCATAATCTAATGCATGCATTAAATAAGGGCCTTAATAGAAGAATACACTGCTTATTGCTAGGAATCCAACACTCTAAGAGGACGTACGATTCTTTCTTTTACTTTAGTTAAATACTTTTGAGTCCTTTGTATTTCCAGTAAGTCTGCCAGTATCTCTCCGGGCACCCGCTCTCTAACGAATATACCGCTAAGAGGATAATACAAATGTACGATCTTCTCTTCCTCTTGAATATCAAGTATTTTGTAAACTCCGCTTGGCAGCCTCATTGATTTATAAATATTCACCTTTCTTACATTGTGTAAATCATACATTGCAAGTATTTCGTAAGTTTTGTTTTGTTCACTATTCATCTTTTTATGAGGTTTTCCGTCAGGAAAACTTCATATAGCTGTCGAAATTGAAATTATCCCGGGTACGAATATGTCTTCACATGATTTTTTGGCGTCAAAATTGTTCATTTACTTGGCTATGTCTTTCCTAATGTGACATTATACATGTATTTATGAGGAAAATGTATTTATATGAGCATCCTGCAAAACGGGAATGAAAAGAACACAGGAATATATTTTTGCGGAAGGATCAATGATGTAAACAGGACGGACGCACGTATATAACACAAAACAGGGTTATGTAACATATCATGACAACATCACCTGTACAACGTTCGTCTCATAACATTGAAATTCACAACTTGTGCAATCCAAAAATATGTCCTGTGAAACAGTGTCCAGGTGTTTTATGGGACGGTCATTTTGATTTTCAGGGATGACTTGAGCTTTTTTGTAAATAAATAATTTAATTTTGGAGTCAGTAAAAATAAATAACCATACTTATCATGAAACAAATTCCGTCCACTTCATTTTGATAAAGAAACCATACCGTTTGCAAGAGTGGAAAGATTTTCATGGCATAACAATTATGTACATGTAGTTTCAAAATGCTTGAAAATGGTTTGCATGGTATGACTACTGATGTTTCTTATGCAAATATGAAGGGGTATTTGTTCATTTCATTAAAAAGACACTCGTATTTCAAATCTTCTTGACTTACTTTCGATTTGAAACCAAAATGTATTAGAAATATTGAAAATGGTTAAAAATTGTGTTTCACGCGTATTAATAGATGTTGTTTCTCTTGTCGTTTTGTAATCATAGTTTAGTTGAGAAATCGCCAGTTAGGCAGACCAGGCGGTTATCAAGCGCGTCATTTGGATATATTGTACGGATTTTGGTGGACAATTTTTAAAGACTCCCAGTCGTGATGACAAATCAAAATAATTCAGTTCAAAACGTAATGTATATGCACTGTTTATCATCAAAATTGTACCAATCTCTATCCCTCTCTCTTTGTATTTTCTTTGATTTTTTTGTATTTTCTTTAAGCTACCTCAGTTTATTTAGCTGACGAAAGAGTAAAACATTTTTTTTTCAACTAAACAGGGAAAACCGAATAACAGTACTCTGTAATTTGATTTTTACTGATTTTTATTATATAAATCACACTATAAATTTTAGGTTTTACTCACTACATCGGTTGCGACTCCGCTTTAAGCACTCCTACCTAAAACAATATTATGGTTTTTATTTATCTTATAAATAATTAGATTATAAAAATGACAACGATTCCTAGCTATTTTTCGGAAAAGTCTGATACAAATAATTTCAAAACAATACAAGGAGTAAAAAATATGCCAAACGATTACTTCCGTATGTTGATCGTGGGACCAAGTGGATCTGGTAAAACAAATTTGCTAATGCACCTTTTATTTAAACCCTTATTGTATTACGACAAAATTATTCTTTACGCAAAAAATTTAGAGCAGCATTACTACAAGGAACTAATTCGAATATTAGAGAAAATAGCGGAAAAACTAGATGTGTCTCTGGAAGACTTGGTGCAACTATCTAATGATAAAGTTGAAGACATCGACGAACTATCAGATTCTGATGACAAACAAAAAAATCGTAATTTTTGACGACTATATTTGTTCACAACAAGACCATTCTTCTATTGTGAAATACTTTATAGGTGGAAGGCACAAGAAAATGAGTGTAATTTATTTGAGCCAGTCCTATTTTTGGATACCCAAAGACTGTCGTCTGAATTGTAATTTCTACGTAGTGTATAATTTTCCGAGTAAAAAGGAGAGAGAACTTATATCTTCAGAACTTCAGGTCTCAAAAAATACGCTAATTGGAAAAACTAAAAATAAATATTCTTTTCTGTATCTTAACTTGCCAGACAAAAAAATATTGTTTTGATCAGGAAATACAAAATACGTTTTCTTAACTTATTAAAATCTATTTTACAAATTACTTTTAATGACAAAAACAATATTTCATATACAAAATACGTTTTCTTAACTTATTAAGCTCCTTTTTGTACCCTAATAGGTAATCAACACACCGCAGTGAAACTGCAATAAAAATCAATACGATGTCAACCTGTTGCCAAGTCCATTTCATAACTACAACGTACATCGTTAGCTAAACAACGATTTTGAACAAGCCGAAATTACCAGAGGAAAAAATAATAATAATGGATAGGTACAATACGAACAGTGATATTATAAATCAGGATATAAAAACAACAACCGGGAAGAATATTCTAGACTAATCACGCCAAGGAAGGATATGTGCGCAGGTTATTCAGACCATGCTGGACTAAACTTTTCTCGGATTTAACTTGTGGAGGAATTTGTGCGTGTTCTTTCAGGGATTTAATAAAGATTTATTATTTTTCTGCTTTGTCAATTGTTGTATGACAAATTTACCGTATACGACATGGATTTATTAGACATTGTCTATACGTCATGGATTTATGTGGACTGTCTACCATATGATAGACATAGCACATAAACCTCTGACGTCATGGATTTATGTGGACTGTCTACCATATGATAGACATAGCACATAAACCTCTGACGCCATGGATTTATGTGAGTAGTTAATATGGGAAAAAGCCGTAGGATTTTGAAAACATGTTTTCAAAAACCTACGGCTTTTTCCCATATTAACTACTACCTACGGGACTATAGAAAAAAAAACAAACATGTAAGATTTGTTATTCACTACAGTTGAGACGGGTAAAACGGGCTAGATTTTTAATGAGGTCTTAGTTCACTCACATTTTTTACGTCGCTTGCGGTTTAAGCATCTCATAAGTAAAACAAAAAACTTATAGGTTAAAGTAAATTAGGACTTGGTACATAACACGGGTTATACATAACACTGAAGTGTATCTCTGGTTCTATACTTTTGATTCCTATATGTTTCTAGTAAGTCTGACAGGTCGTGACCAGTTACTCTCTCTATAACGAATATATTGCTAAAAGGATAATATAAATATACGATTTCCCCTTGAATATCAAGTATTTCGTAAAAACCATACACCTTTGTTTTTATTTTTTTTTTAGATTGGTCAAATCATATGCAAGCATTTTTTTTACCTGATTTTTATTATAAAAGTCAAACATTATTACTTACCACAACGGTTATGCACCCTCCTACCTGAAATACACTCATGTTTGTTTATCTAATAAATATTCGGGTTATAAAAAATGACAACGATTCCCGTATATTTTTCAGAAAAGTCTAATACGAACAATTTTAGAACAATACAAGGAGCAAAAAATATGCCGAGTGATTTTTTCCGTTTACTCATCGTTGGGCCAAGTGGGTCTGGTAAAACAAATTTGCTAATGCACCTTTTATTTAAACCCTTATTGTATTACGACAAAATTATTCTTTACGCAAAGAACTTAGAACAACATTACTATAAGGAACTAATTCGAAGATTCGAGGAAATAGCGGAAAAACTAGGTGTGTCTCTGGAAGATTTATTACAACTATCTAATGATAAAATTGAAGACATCGACCGCGAGGACGAAGTATCTGACGGCAGTGCCGGTGACAAACAAAAAATCGTAATTTTTGACGACTATATTTGTTCACAACAAGATCAATCTTCTATTGTGAAACACTTTATAGGCGGAAGGCACAAGAAAATGAGCGTAATTTATTTGAGTCAGTCCTATTCTCGGATACCCAAAGACTGTCGTCTGAATTGTAATTTCTACGTAGTGTATAATTTTCCGAGTAAAAAGGAGAGAAATCTTATATCTTCAGAACTTCAGGTCTCAAAAAATTCGTTTGTTTTAACTACTAAAAATAAATATTCTTTTCTGTATCTTAACTTACCAGACAAGAAAATATTTCATTGTTTTGATCGGGAAATACAATCTTAACTTGTTAATCTCCTTTTTGTACCCCTAATTACACCTCAGTGAGAATTTCGCAATGCATTAACAAAAATCAATACGACGTCAAGCTGTTGCCAAGTTATCAAGTAAATTTCCATTCATAAGTACAACATTCATCATGAATAGTTACAATACGAACAGTGATATTATAAATCAGGATATAAAGCCGTGCTGGATTAAACGTTTCTTGGAGTTAACTTGTGGAGGAATTTGTGCGTGTTCTTTCAGGGATTTAATAAAGATTTATTATTTTTCTGCTTTGTCAATTGTTGTATGACAAAGTTACCGTATACATTATGGATTTATTAGATATTGTATATACGTCATGGATTTATGTGGACTGTCTACCGCATGCTAGACAAAGCACATAAACCTTTAACGTATACACATTGTATATACGTCATGGATGTATGTGGACTGTCTACCGCATGCTAGACAAAGCACATAAACCTCATACGTCATGGATTTATGTGGACTGTGGTAGACGGCAGCTTCCTATAGGAACAGATTTATTCTTATCCAAGAAAATTCTTCCCTTGTATTCGTTTTTATTTGCACATCTCTCAAAGTTTGTGAGGTGAAGAATACTGGAATGTTCAATACCCTGTTCTTTAGATGTCCTATTTAGATGTACTTTCTTCATGCTAAATTCTCTTGTGTTCTGTACTTCTTCGCCATTTAACATCTTGTTAAAATCCCCTTGAGTTAACTTAGTTTTATTTAGTCCTTTTCCCTTTGTCTTAACACTAATTGCATTGTCTGTGTCAATCGTAATAGTCATGTATAACTTTGGCGGAATATAAACCGCCTTAATTATCTTGGCGTTTTTCTTATAGTCATTAGCTAAATCACCTAAGTTATTACCATTATAATTAGGTATTAGTTTTGCTTGCTCACCGGGCACATGAAGACTATCAGTGTCAGTATAATAAATGTCTAACTCTACTTTATTTTCCGGGTTCAATCTAGTCATATGATCATACATAATCTTGTGGCTATAAGCCAGAACAAAAGCACCAAAATGTGATGTTTTACTGATCTTATCAACCGAGTCAATCTCGGATCTTAAGTAACCTGATACATACCAAGTAGTTTCGACAAGTTCCAGGTCCGTGATTATATATTTGTGGTGGAACTCCCAATATTCATTATTATTATTCATTATAGTCTGAGTCTGATTGAATATCGGTCTTTGGATCATCTTCCCGTATAACCCATTCATCAGCAGCTTTGCTAGTGTATACTGAACACTTCCTTTTTGACTTGTTTTCTTGGTCTGAAAGAATTTCTGTATATAATCATAAAACACCTTACTAGTTTCTTCCCAGTAATATCCCTCAATAATCTCGACTTTATAGTCATATTTAATCCTTTGTTCTATATCAACTGAAGTATACCAACCCTCCGAGTCTTCTAAGTCCCATTTAGTTGCTCCTTTTTCGTCCTTTCTTGCTACTACTGGATGAAGCAATTTCTTATTCGAAACATACTTGACTTTATATATCCCTATTTTACCCTTCATCTCTGAGGTGGTATATTTTCTTTGTCCCACCGGATATTCGTGTAACATACTGGTTGGATAAAGGGACACGACGTCCACATTTAACAAGAAATCAGTTACATCATCATAGTTTATGTTTTCCTTGAACTGTTCAGATACAAACTCAGTCTTGCTCTTATAGCATCTTCCACCATAAATACTCTTTCTGATATTTGTTTCTACCTCTGTTGAATCAGACAAGTCAACCATAACTCCTTTAGGTATATAATCTTTCCAGATGTCGAATCCTAGAGAACTAGTCGAAATAAAATTTGTTATATCCCTACGGGAATCTTTGTAACATTGTTCATTTAACTTGTTAAACAACTCTCTCAGACCAAGTACATCAGACTGTAGATAAACAAGACAATCATTTCTCATTTGATCAGACATGTCTTCCCACCTACAAGCTTTAATATGATCAAATTCTCCTTTTTGTACGTTGCAACCAAAATCAGACAATGCTTGACTCAAAGAACTACCTATGTGTTTCATCAGATCGAAACATCGTAGTTTTCCTTTTACTAACCCGATTATGCTTCCGTTATTCATGATAAATTTTATTAACTCTGATATCACCTCTACCTCATCACTAGTTAATTCTTCTTGAGGACGACTAATAGTATACGTTCTAATTCCGTTTTTTCGTTGTAATTCATATTTGTATGACTAATATCTTTTTTGAATGATTTTTATTCCATAATATAACTTTTTTTCTTACGATGAGCTAGTCCCAATATCCACCACCGGGTGGTTTTATTACGTTTATTCTAATTCCTATGATTTCATTCGGAGGTAAAGAAAGATCAACGTGTTGTTGATAAAGAGCTCTAAAGTCATCAAAGTCTTTTATAAGAAACGAGTTCATACTCTTTGTTGTATTTTATTTGTAACTTGATGTGCTGCCAGTGTAAGTACATCAGCGCTTGTTGTAAACCCGTCTGAAACAGCATGATCCAGTCTTTCGTTTGTTATCTTTGATATTACAGGTATCTGATCACTAGTTAATTCTTCTTGAGGGTAATTAATAGTATACCTTCTAATTCCGTTCTTTTCTTTGTAATTCATTATGAATGATTTTTATTTGACTTTTTTTTGTTTAAATGGATTTATTATTCTGTAACTCTCTTACGATGTACCGCAGAGTTAATATGATATTTTTTGGCAGAAATACAAAGGGATTTGTTACACACATCACAGTAAAATTTATGTGTAGCATAATATTTCTTTTGATTTTCATTGTGGGCTTGTTTTTTTTTTTCAACATCTGTCTCATATAGTTTTCTTCTTCCCATTTTTATAGTATGATTTTTATCTACAATAGCTGATTAATTCTTGCTTTTATACCCTTACCTAACAGTTGACCAATTTTTGATGCAGCGTTGTCGTTGTTGTACTTTTTTATTTCTTTAATCAATGCACCTGGTTTTGCTGGTGTTGCTGGTACATTTGGTTTTGTTGCTGCGGTCGGTGTTACGCCTGGTTTTACTCCTGGTGCAGCCGTAGGCATTATTTTATCTGCTACATACTCTCCCACCTTTTCACCAAGTTTTTTACTCCCAGTGTCTAATGCTGCGGTGGCAGATTTCTTTATTGTCTCGTGTAACACTTGTTTTGCGGCAGTGCCTACGGCAGTGCTAAATATGCTGTCGAATAATCTACCACCTATTTGTTCCCTCGTTACCGGGTCAACAAAAATGTATGTTCCTAACTCCTTACTATATACTTTTCTCATTTTTTCTTTACCGTTTATATTTCTCTCAGAATAAAAGTAAAACTGGTGTCAACACCATTCAAGTCTATATTTCTGCCGTTTACGTCTGTTATCCAAACACGAATCGAGTCAATCCTTGTCTTGTTTACTCTCGAATATTTTATATGATATGGTCTCTCTCGAAACGGATAACTACGAGTTAAATCTGCAGTACTAAAGACGTAGATTACGTCACCCGACTTACTGTCTACAACTGAACCACCGATTAAGTTACAATGAACATAAATACTATCTACCCCATTAGTTATATTAGGCAATTTAGTACCGTATTCCGTTTGATTTACTATTTTCTTGTCAAACCCGATTAACTCAGCAAAGTTACCTTCTCTTAAGTCTAACATAGCGCCCTTGGTTAATGTGATTTCCACCTTAAAGCTTGTTAGATCAAAGTCTATTTTTATTGGACTGTCTTCGACTCCGTCGTTTACCGATAGAAATTCTGCTATATACTTGGATATATCCTTGTAGCTGTAATTACCGTTAGTAAATGTCAATTCCTTGAATGTTTTACTAGGGTCAAAGACACTCTTAGAATCAAGACTATACTTTATATTCTTGTTACCATAGAACTCAGAGATGTTGTACCAACTATTGGTCACAGTATTTATCTCAGACAGACCAAATACATACTGTTTGTTTTTGTCTAGTACCATAGGTTGTTCGAACTGGGTCACAAAATCAGAAGGGGTTCCTTTACCGGTAATACTAGAAAGTGTTATACCTTGTTCCATTTTTTATTACTCAAAATATTTTCTATAAATTCCTTCATGCTGTTCTTCCGTTATATAATCTTGTTGTAGGAGAGTGTCTAGAATGCTTATACCCTCGTTTATTATCTCGTCGTAGTTGTTACCAGCCTCGATACCAGCATTAAGAAGCTCTAACCGATCTACTAGCTTTGTTGGGTCATAACACAAAATGTTTTTATATTTGCCACTCGACTTTACTAAAGGATGTTGCGACAGCGTAACTAGTTTTTTGAACATACGCTTTGCAGAATCAGAATACTTTTGTTTAGGATTGTATCTCTTTGTTACTAGGTCGATGAAGTCATCATTAACCAATGTGTCAATTACTTGTTGTCCTTTTTCGTCTAGTCCATACAACTTATTATATTCGAAAAGTTGTTCTAAGTCCAACAGTAAATTAGAAAAGAAGCCGTTAGTGTCTAATTTATATGACCCTTTAGTCGCCAAAGCTTTTCCAATTTGACTCTTTAATTTCTTGCGATAATCTCTATTTTTATCCATGATAAAATCAGCTTCTGCTGATGATTCAGCTTTTTTTTTCACTTTTCCCAGGTCCTGATTCATAATATTTGTCTTTTTGATCTTTTCTTGGATAGTCAGGTTTGTTCCTTCTAGTTGTTTCTCGGCGTCATACATATCTAAAGACAGGCCACCTGGTATTGTTGTTATTTCGGATACCTGCAACCCCGACGGCGCCTGCGACGGCGGTCCTGGTGTTTCATCTGGTTCATCTGGTCCTTGTATTGCAGGTGGTACCGGAGTATCCATAATATTAGGAACAGGTTGATCCACATCAATTAGTTGACCAACTGCCGTAGGCACTGACGCAGGTGTCGTAGGTGTTGCCGCAGGTGTCGTAGGTATTGCAGCTACTGCTTTAGTCACTGGTACAAAGAATTCTTCCAGTTTATCAGACTGTACACTTTTTCTTATTCTTTCTTCTTCCTTCTTCTTGTTGTACTCCT
>MJUU01032942.1:42595-74546 GCA_002080025.1 Modiolus philippinarum | reverse complement strand
TGAGAGATAATAAGTGTTAAGATATGCCCACGTTTATTGGGCCGATGCCACTTCTGGTGAAGCAATGGTCCCCGAGGGTATTCAACAGCCCAATAGTCAAACATGCCTGACAGGAAAATTTTATCTTGCGTGTTATAGAAATTTACTGTTTTTATCAAATTCTAACCACTTAAAATACTGGGGCTTCATTCCTTGTATAGCACTCGGTAGATGTCCCTGATACTGAATTTGGCTTTCCATTTCAATATTTTCGGAAATTAGTACTTCTTTCTGGACTACCTTTGGATAATGGCTTTCCGTATTATTTGAATTTAATGCTGCTGATGAGAGGTTACTTCTTGAAACACGTGTACAGCATAACGAAATTTACTGTTTTTTATGCAACTTCGGTATTTTTTGTATTTTGAACCATTGGTCCGATGCCACTGCTGGTGGACCAGAGCCCGGGGGCATTCGCCAGCTCAATATTCAGACTTGTCTGAAATGAAAATTGTACCTTGCGTTTTATAGAAATTTACTGTTTTTATCAAATTCCAACCACTTAAAATACTGAGGCTTCATTCCGTGTATAGCACTCGGTAGATGTCCTTGGTACTGAATTTGGCTTTCTATTTCTATATTTTTGGAAATTAGTACTTCTTTCCGGACTACCTTCGGATTATGGCTTTCAATATTATTTGAATTCTAATACTGCTGATGAGAGGTTACTCCTGGAAACACGTGTACAGCATTACGAAAATTACTGTTTTTATGCAACTTCGGTATTTTTTGTATTTATTAAGTTTCTTCAGTTCGAAAAAGATAAAAATAAGCATCCTGACATGCACCATACAAAGCAATGTTTGTTGTAGGTTTAACAATGTCATCCCTTCCAGATGAACTGATCATCAATTGGTACACTTATTTGATTTGGCCGAAATACAAGTTTTAACTGGTACTGATAAAATCTTTGTACAACAGACGTCGCAAAAATGGTTATTACTAAGACTTAATCGGGCTGCCCGTCTGATGTAGACAGATAAATGGATATGGAGTAAATTTACATGGGACAAGATCCCTATTAATACATGCTTAGATCAAGCAAAGGGAACAATGCTTTAATTATTGTTCTTCATCTTGGTAAAATTTGCAATGTTTGCCAGGAAGAAAAAACAAATACGTTTCCCTTCTGTATTTACGGCAGAACTATTCCTTTTGGCTTGTGGTAAACCAAATGATTTGGATTCTGAAGTTGTATGTTTTTTTTTTATGTTAAACGAATGCTTAAATGCCAAGCTTGCTGTTGAAAGCAGGCTAGTCGTGTGCTTAAAGGATTAAATGAAGTTTTGTTTCAGAAGAAGCTGATGAAGCTAGTAAATGAGATATTTCTTTAAAAATTGTATCTTTTTCCGTAAGAATGTGAAATTTTCATCTGTTTGCGATGGCCAAGGTTTTCCGCACAATTGGAGACCTTTGTCTTTCCAAATGTGTCGAAAAAAATGTGCGCTAGATATGGAAAAGAGTTAAAACTACGTTTTAAATTGCCAGTCAGAAGAGATGTTTCATGTGTTAACAATTTGGCCATTGCGCTAGAATGTGTAAAAGTAAACCTCCCATTGCATTTAAATGGGTCATGTGAATTTAAGCGATATAAAAGAAAAAACAAAATCAAAATTACAAAAGGAATGTAATTCAAAGCGTCTTAAAAATATTTAGATTCAAAAATTTTAATTAGGAATTTACCGTTTTCGAGACAATGCATTTGTATTGAATTATTCACCACTATCGTGTGTGAATGGAAGGTATGTAGACAGACAAAATTCAAAGCAACAATAGCTGTACTACAAGCTGAAAGAGGTCAATTTTGGACAAGTGAGAAGCTTACGAGATACAACAGGTGGAAACCATTCATAGTGGTACATGTCTTATTTATTTTGATCATACTCGAATTTGCAGTTAAATCTGCAAGGAAAGCTTCATGTCATCAGTAAAGAAGCTAAAAATGAACTGCCTTTTTAGTAAAAAATATGAAAATTCCATTCATCATTCTAAGCTTGGGCAGTTCATGAAAGAAGTTTCAGATTAACAAGAAATTAAAAACCGCAAACACTGAAAAAGATCATCTACAACTTGCACTAAACCGAACTGCAATAACTCCTGAACCTTCACATTATGTTATTTATCAATATGAATGTTAAATTACTGATTGAGGATCCGAAGGTCGACGCCGATGGTCGCGCTTAAAAATGAAGTTGTCATGGCGGAAAACTGATTTAAATTCTGTTTGGATTTTTAGACATTTAATGTCGGGAAATTATTGTCACTGAATCATGTTACACTTTTAGAGATATTTACATGTCTTTTTAGTTGGCGTTTAAATAGATACGTATAGTTTTCATAACGAGAAAGAATTGTATATCGATGGATATCAACTAGTGTTATGTAATTTCAAAATATGATAAACGAGTCTGTGGCGAGTTTATTATATTTGAAATTACATAACGAGAGTTGATATCCAACGATATATAATTCTTTCGAGTTGTTAAAACTATTTCTCTTATGATTTTCATAAATAAATGCAGTGAATGTTTAGTGCCGAACTGCTATTTTTATTTCAAACAACAACACCGTTGCTGGGTAATGTTAACGTTAATCACGTCCAGCGAGATTTTATAGTGGTCCAATAGGAACGTTGAAAAAATAATAGCACACCATGCGTGATGTGTTTTTACTCGGCGCTCGACCAATGAAATTCCTGAAAAAGCGGTTCAACAAGTTCATATCAACTAGAGCTTCAAAGTCGCGTTGTGTACCACAAATAACTATTCGTGCATGGAATAGATAATAATCGTGCATTATAAGAGAATATTTTTTTCATGATTGCGTTAGTTGTTGTATTTGAGCTAAGTTGTTTTATCACTCAAATTAAGTAACAGTTGTTAAGTTTTTACATGCATATTCAATTTGTTATTCGATATTTTGTGAGATCAGATTTTGATTTACCATTTTTATATTGTTGCTTGTGCATGGTTAACATCCAAGAACATATCTCGTCACAGGACTGCAGTTCTCGCTGTGGACAATTTTCGTTTTACATCGTGGTTTAATATTTAGACGAGCAAAGTTCCTGCTTTCTCTTTCGGAGCACTTGATGATACCTCAGGTTTTCTTATGGGTTTACAGCTTTGTGGCGTTCCTGTTCATTTTTGTTCATCTATTTTGTTTTTAATTATGCTGTCTCAACTGGAGCTGGACATGAATAATCATGAATTTGGATTTTAGAATCCCTCTCCTCTAATATTTGCTTCGGATTTCGTTTACCAATATATTGAATAGTGAATGAAATAGTCCAAACCAACAAAAAAAAAACTATTTTAATGCTCATTTGTATTCACTAACCCAGTAGCAAGTATCTCGGTGCTGGCCCGGGAACCGCTTTTGGAAACTTGCAATACCTAAACTGAAGAAAATTTTGTTTTACACTAAGGACTACCATCCCTTTGCATAGCTCTCTCCTTACCTTACTTTTGGCTTTCTTATTAAGATCCTATTGGTAATATGTTCTCCATCACATATTTCGGTTTTTGTTTTAAGAGACATAAGTTTTCGGAATGCGCATCTGCAGAAACTGAATTAACATTTACTGTTGTATTTTGTAATCAACTGAACTTCGAATCTTTTCAATTATTAATTTTGTTTGGATCTTTATCAACGATTTTGAGAAAAGCCAATTTTATAGTCAGTGATTATACAAAATCACTAATTTTACAACTTCCCTGTAACATTAATATGAGAATAGTACTAGAGATGAAGTTATTTCTTTCAAATATCTGTAAATGTCCGTCAAATGATATGTCAGTTAGTGAGTACGTTTACATCGAAATTCAGTGACTGTTTAAAAAGATATTTGACATATTTGTCTGCGCTTAGAAACATTTAGGCCAATTTAAAATTTGGTTTTGTTTTGTTGTTGATCCTCTTCTACAATGTGAATTGTTTGTACATTGAAATGACAATTTGAGAACTTAGTTCCACTGTTAACTATTGTGTGTTATTACCTAATTGTATTGGTTTTTATGTTTTATTAAGTATTTTGAATTTTCAACTATTTTGAAAATTGTTATAATTAAGTGTTCTATTTCACGGTGATCTATTGCCCGGTGTGTTCTATTGCCTTGTATGTTCTATTTCCTGGCTACTGTGATTGGTCAAAATGTTTTCATCATGAATATTCATTACCGTTCTATTGCCTGGCTACTGTGATTGGTCAAAATAATTTTATGAATATTCATTACTGTTTTATTTCCTGGCTAATGTTATTGATCAAAACCATATTGATTTTAGTGAAATGGATTTTTTTTTTGCGTTGACACGTTTGATGAAATTTTATTCCAACTAATGTTCTTTGTAATGAACAATCTCAAATTATTGACAATGAGAGAAATACTACAAGACACGTTGAATATAAAAATTCCGCCAGAGTTCTGACTGACAGAACTAATAACTATGGTTATAAAAATGTGTTAAGCAAATGTACATACATTAATATCATGAAATGATTCAACATAAAAACATATGAGTTTGCACATTTTTAGTTATTGAAAATGTAAATTAAAAAAAATCAATTATATTTGTTCAGATTTACTAGGCATTTTTGCTGCAAATGATCATTTATGTCTAAGAATAATACTATAAGTAAAATGATTTGCAGTGCATTTGAGTTTTGCAGACGGCCATTTCCACAACTTATTTTTCTTTTGTGCAGATTAGGTAATAACTCAGTTATTTAATGTGTAGTCAGACAATACCTCAGAATTATTTTCCCTCGGTAATGGAAACAGCTTAGTCTTCTATTGCCCTCAGTCGTTGGCTTCGGGCAAAAGAACACTGAGGTGTTTCAATTACCTCGGGAAAATATTCTGGTCTATTGCCTGGCTACACATTAAATAACTGTATAATATCCTCAGCAAAATTTTATTATTCTTTATGAATCTTTAATGTTCTCTCTAGCATATCAATTTACGTGCAATGTACTTACAACTTTTGTAGCTTTTTTAAATCATTTAGCTCATTATAATTGAAATAAGTCATTGGATTGTCCCTCATATCCCTATAAAACAAATGCAAGTCAACTGTAGTTATATCTTCACTTAATATTATTTGTTATTTGTTCTCTATCAGCTTTAACGTGTTTTCTGTTAATGCACTTCCAAATGTTTTGGTTTCGATCTGCACTGATGAGACATAAGTTGTCGAAATGAGAATATGCAAGAAATAAATTATCAGTAACTTCGGTATTTTGATATTTATTAAAATTGAGCAGATGCCTCTGTTGTTTGACTGTCCCCGAGGATATTCACCAACCCAGTAGTCAGTACTGCGGTACTGACCCGAAAACCGATTGTATTGACACTTACAATATCTAAATTTTACAAAATTATGTTTAAAACTAAGGAGTATCTTCCTTATGAATCGCTCTGTCCTTAGCTGAATTTTGGCCTATTGATTGAAATCATTTTGGTTATTGGTTCTCTATCAGCTTTAACGTGTTTTTTGGTTCATGAACTTTAGTAGTCTACCTGTATTGGGTTTTATTCGCGTGTTCATGATACTATAGGGAAACGGGATAGAGAAAGGGGAGGTTTGGGTGCCCATAAACCGGTTTAACCCTGCCACTGGCTATTGCTGGTGCCGGTACCAAGTCCGGCTATCCCGAGTTCCTATCGTTCATTATGTTTGTCTCTTGTTTTCATTATTGTTTTTCTGGTGCAGTTTGCTTGTAGATTGTGGCATGTGATTGTAGTTCCTGGCCATTGTAGGTGTTTGCTGTTTTCCTGTTTTTGTAATTCCAAATGTTTTGGTCTCGATCTACACTGATGGAACATAAGTTGTCGAAATGCACATATGCAGAAAATAAATCAACAATAACTTCGATATTTTGTTAACACACGGTTTGACCAATGAAATAAAGGGGGCAACAGGAAACATCTACAACGGCTGAAAATTATAATCACATTCAATAATCTGCAAAGCAAATACACAAGAAAAACACAAATAAGACAAAAGACAAACGTATACAACGATGTGAACTCGGGACAGCCATATTTGGCACCGGCACACAAGCTAGTGGTATGGTTAAACCGGCTTATGGGTACCCACACCTCCCCGTTTTCTGTCCCGTTTCCCTACAGTATAATAAACATACGAATAACTCCCAATACAAGGAGACAACTAACTCTATGACCACAATCTTGAAAGGAAACAAAATGAAAAGATGTGCTTGACGACGAAAAAATCAATATGGTTGCCATTTCAAAGACCCTAACCATTTTACTTTTTACAAAAAATTGACGATTCAACATCTTAATATCTCCAGAACTGCTTTACAGTGTGTTTTTTCATATTTGCATAAATGCTCAATAAGATTAGTGGAAGGAATTCATGTAAAAATATCAAAATCGTTGCCATTTCCAAAATAGGTGACATATCTGAATTTTGTTCGATTTCTTTAGAAATTAACAACTTGGTAAATTTTGACCCTATGAGCAAGATGCAATGGAAATTGTCCGGTTTGGGCGAAAATTGATTTGCAGGTGGACTTTGGCACTGCAAACAAGATTGAATAATCGAAACAGTTGTTAGAGGAGACATCAGCTATTGCTCGCAATTGCAAATCTAGTTGTTTTCCTCGACCATGAACTTGTCTGAAGCAGATCTCAGAGAGGATCTGACCTACAGCTTTAAACTTTAAAGGATAGTAGCCCAATATGTCGAGATGTGCAATCAACAATACCTTCTTTCAGTCGGGGTCAATTCAGGGTACTTTTAAGTTTCAAAAAGAATGGAGTTGGTACTTGGACATCATTCAATATTAATATGAAAATACTCATTTAATAACATTAAACTATGAACACGAAATATGACTAATCTTAAAATATATTTGAAAAGTATCTTCCTTTGTTTAATTTTTATTATCATTATTTTTTTATTTTTACAATTTCAATATTCATCTCAGCTGGTGAGACAAATTGACCATTTGCGGGCTCAACATTACGTTTTTTTTGTATTTAAGGTATTGCATTGTTTTATAAATGCTAAACTCAGGCAGTACAATTGATTAGAACTATTCAAAAACAGGGTTAATGTATAAAATAAAATACTTACAAATTGTTTAGATTCTGTAGGGAGTTGAATATTTTAGCATCCAATTTTTCAAATTTGTTGAAACACAAAAACCTAAAAGTCATTAATAGCATTTTTGAAATGTATGTTATTGGCCATAATGTAATGTATTGTTATCCAAATACCAAGTTGCAAAATTGTTTTTTCATCATATTTAGAATTATTTTTGTACTTATATATATAAATATATATATATTTTGTTCGTAAAGATCATTATAGGAATCTGAATCGTCTGAACTATTAACAAAACAAACTCTACCCTGGTATATTTCTTCTGAAAGTTATATTTTTGTGATATGACACGCGAAATTAACCAAAACTTAGGTAAACCGGGATTATCGCCGGAAAATCCGGTTTGCCGGAAAACCCGGTTTACCGAGTCGGTTATCCTGGTTTAGCATTAAAAACCCCGATTACCGACCGATAATTGGGGTTTCCGGAATTAAATACATGTTAACCTCCGCTTCCTATGAGTTTTTATTGCTAAATCTACTTTACCGGTCGGTAAAGTAGGTTTACAGCGCGGAATTTACCAAAAGTAGGAAAACCGGGTTTATCGATAGATAATCCTGGTTTAACGATCAAAACCTCAATTACCAGATAGCTTATATGATTGGCTTAAGAATTTCGAATTTAACAAATCAAAAAATAGATTTAGTATTGAATACATCGGCAAACGAATACCGAAGCAAGAACTAGGAAAGGGGAAATTCTAAAATCATAAATCCAAAACAACGGCAGTAGAATACCGAAGGAACAAAGCACAAGATTACACAAATCAAAGTCCAGAGACAAGGCAAAAGCAAGAACACCAGAAGACGGAAGACCAAAGACACCACATGCCCACAAAACACATGAACATTACATACACAACACAAAAAACTAAAGCACTAACAGTGTGAACTCTCAAAAAACAGAGTGACATCAGGTGCTCCGGAAGGGTAAGCATGTCCTGCTCTGGATACAGCACCCGTCACACGGTCTGTGAGGCATATGATTTGAAAGATCTGTTCGGTTACCGATTGGTTATTGTCATTTTCTAACCCTGAGACAAAACCAATTGAGGACCATGGTTCGTGTAACTTCTCTAACCCTCAAACAGTACCAAGGTGAAATTTGAAAACTTTTGTAATCACTTTAGTATTCAAACATGGACAAGGACAAATCGGTACAACAAACATCACTGACGAAGACAAAACAAAAATTTAACAAGACAACACAAAAAAACTTAAGCACTGACAGTGTGAACTCCCATAAAAACCGAGAGCGACATCAGATGGTCCGGAAGGGTAAGCATGTCTTGCATTGTATACAGCACCCGTCTCACTGTCAGTGGGTCAATCCAGGGTAAAGCCAAAACCGGTAGTGTCAAATCCGGGAAGACGCGAGTCTAGCTGAAAATGTCAGTTTTCATTTGTGACACTGACATTTCATATCTATATATGATGTCGTGGTGACGGCCATATAATTTTTGAAGGGACGAATGTAACAACGGCTGAACATATCCCTGACTCAGCAGTTTTTGTGACAATGCTTTTGCTCTTTCCACAAAGTCACTGTATGTACTGCACGCTCTACAGTAACGAATTAATTGTGAAATATATACTGCATATGCTAGGGATGTAGGTATATTGCTGCAGAGAAAGGGAAAGTTCACAATTGGAAAGTCACAATCAGCACGTTTGTCATATAATCTAGATTTCAGACGTCCGTGCTCGTCAATGTATAACAAAAGATCAAGGTATGAAGCAGAATTGGGTGTATCGGTTGTCTCTTTAATTTCAAGTTCACTGGGGTAGATGCGATGTAAATATTCTTTAAATCTTGGGTTATTAAGAGAAAGTACATCGTCTATATATCTGAAGCTGAAATTAAAAGTCTGGGCTAGTTGTTTTTGTTTCTGTTGTATCAGTCCTTGTAAAAACTTTGCTTCATACGAAAAAATGAAAAGGTCAGCTAAAAGTGGCGCACAATTTGTTCCCATAGGAATCCCTATTGTCTGTTGAAAAACACGGCCTCCACATTCAACAAAAATGTTGTCGATCAAAAATTCAAGCATTTTAATCACGTCATTTTCACTGTATATCTTGTTTGACTCAATGTGGTTCTTAACAAAATATGTTTTATCTTTTCCTATTACCAGATAGGAATACCTGCGTTCTCCGATTTTGGTACAGACACATTGATGTATCAGATCGGAAATTACTGTTTTAAGTTTATTATGGGGAAGAGTTGTATAAAGGGTAGAAAAATCAAAAGTTTGAATGCTATTGCAGTATGCGAGACTGTTTGAGGAGAGCTGCTCAAGGGATCTCTTGAATTTTGATGAATCCACATCTGATTCACGCCGCTCGTGGAATAGGCTTTTTCGCAGTAGCTTTTTAGACCATCTCTAACTGCAGTCAGTAAAGTGGTAAGGAGTTTGGATAGGGGCTTAGTGGTGCATCTGGCAGATCCTGCAATAAATCTCTGTTTGTAGGGATTCTTGTGAAGCTTAGGTACCCAGTAAATATAAGGGAGATAACTGTTATTCTCATCAACTTTGATACCGAATGATGCTAACACAGAAGTGTGATTTGTGATTATCTCGTCCCTTGATAATGTAGTTGGGGAATAAGTAGGGAATAAGTAGGACTGCCAGATGGAATGTCAATACCCATCTCCTTAAATAGTGTTTCTTGCATACAAACACAATATTGTCTGCAGGTACTATGACGTATTTTTCCTGGAGGTTTGTCAATGTTTTAGCAACAAGAGGATCATCAAATATACTGGGCGTTCTAGTTTTCATAGATGTTTTCAAGCGCCGGATACGATTCATGATTAATGACTTAATCGACCTGATCCAGTCTGACAAAGTCACTTGAAATCATTATTTGATAATTTTAATTATTTTTATATCATCTTGTCTATTTATTTATAAAAAGGGTATTTTTGAAAATAATAAATAGGAAATATGTTTTGTATTAAACAATTTTTTTTTCTAATAGTAAAGAACACGATATTACTGTTCATTTTAAAAATGGATTTCAAATATTAAACATTAAATTTTATTTTTATTGATACACCTTTGATAGTCAAAATACACTCGATCAACTGTTTCTGATTCTTTCTTAATGATACAGAATTATATTTTAACTTTACAAAAATTTATTTTGGGCAATAAAAGCGCTGATTCGAAAGGACATTTCCTGTTCACAAGTAGAAATTTACGCTTCTGTAGAAATCTGATTAACCTCTGACACTCCATTTATTTTACAGGTAATGAGATTAATATCTTTCATAAAAAAGTTGTATATTTAATATATTCTGATAATTGAAATTCATTTGAATCATAAAAAATAAACCTGATCATCTGATAATACGATCTTTTTATATTAAAATCAGTTTTAATTATTTATATAAATAAACAATGAAATGACATGGAATAAATGCATAAAAGTGCATTTTCATATTAAAAAAAAGTATCCCAAAAAATACGACTTCCTTTTTCATGATGAAAATGCGTTTTAATATTAAAAAGCTATTTCCTTATTTTAAATATTATAACTTAATATCCGTTTTTTACAATAATATTTTTTATATATATTTTTCTAATTTTGATAAATAAGACAAAAAGTCATAAATATATTTATAAATATCAAAATTTTATTTTCGATTCTCCTATCTATTTTTTATTAGTTAAATCAAAAATTCTTTAGTCAATCAATAAAGCCTTGTCAGTAAACCAGGATTACCTATCGGTAAACCTGGTTTTCCTACTTTTGGTTAATGCCGCGATGTAAATCCTACTTGACCTACCGGTAAAGTAGGTTTAGCAATAAAAACTCACAGGAAGCAAAGGTTAACATGTATCTAATTTTAAAAACCCCCATTACCGAGCGATAATGGGGTTTTTGTAGGTAAACCAGGATTACCGGTCGATAAACCTGGTTTACCGAAGTTTTTGTGAATTCAACACCGTAAAACCGACTTTACCGACCGGTAAAGTAGTTTAAGAAGTAAAAACTCATTGGAAGCGGAGGTTAACGTGTATTAAATGTTGAAAACCCTCACTACCGGTCGGTAATGGAGGTTTTCTATGCTAAACCAGGATTACCGACCAGGTAAACCGGGTTTTCGTGCGATAAGCCCGGTTTACCTAAGGTTTGGTTAATTTCGCGTGCCATATTGTGAAGTTACACAACGTTTATCTGATTTCTTGATGCAGTTGATTCTAGCTAGACATTATAAAGAAATACGGAAACATAATATGAATATAACATGTATAAAATCTTCAAAAGTCAACTGCTAATGCGTTTCTTTAGTTTTGAACGTCAAAGTTTTTGAATAAGCTAAGAAAAAAAATCTCGAATTTAATTTCATATGAAATCTGTAGATTTAAATCATGGATTCCCTATGCTTGAATTTTAGTGCTGCTGATGAGGAATTGATTTCCGAAATGGCCATACAGCTCATTAAAAGTAATTGCAGTTGGAATTAACATAAGTCTTATGGTCTCATGTTCTTTTACTCCATATCCTTCCGTAAAATATTTAATACAGAAGTTTGTCTTTTAATGCAGTGTTGAGTTGGTAAAACAGTTCCCTGTGTTTGATATGTATGCTCTTTATTTTTCTTATATATGGTTGCTTGTACATGAGATTATATCTCATGTATACACTTTGTTTATAAGTACTATCTAAATTTATGTAAATTTCAAACTTAGCTCTAACTCCTTCCATCGTAGTTTTGTCCTCAGCCATATTTAATATTACTGCATATTCGGAATTCGTTTGATTGAATGCAATTTTCAACATTTTTTTAAATCATGGATTTCCTATGTATGGGTTCTAGTGCTGCTGATGAGGAATTGATTTCTTCCCAAATGGCCTTACAGCTTAATTGCAGTTGGAGTTAACATATGTCTTATGGTCTCATGTTCATTTACTCCATATCCTTTCGTAAAAAATTACTCTTCTACGAACCGGTTATACACAATGGAAACGCTCATGAAATTTTAGATAGAGTTACTTTTTTTTAGATAGAGTACTTTTCAAAAATTTATACGTGTGTTAAGAAATACATAGAAGTATTAGACAAAAAGCAGTGGTTATATTCTCGGAAAACGTTATTTCAAAACCCAAAGGCAAAAATACAAAAATAAAATTCCTTATCGGTTTTTAAACTTTGCCTTCGACTGATCTTAGAATAAAAAAAGCTAAATGATACAATTTTACTTGTAGGCACATTGAAGATTTTTTTTCAACCAATAATACATCTTTTGCTAATGGAATCGAATTAATATATCCACCTGCATAAGGGATGAAGAAAAACAAAAATAATGGATCTTTATAATAGTGATGAAAATGGTCATCCCAGAAGTAAATTTTCGGCAAAATGGACGACTTGGAATTCAAAATTACGAATTTCCCAAACATGCAGAGTAGTATTGTCTTTTCTACCTCTAGCAGAATGATACTGAACGTTTTTATTCGTTACACGAGGGATAGTACCAATATTTGGACTTTCTAATTCGGCATAATAAAAACAATTCCGTGACCGACTTTTTCCTTCGGTATTCTACTGCCGTTGTTTTAAGAAAAGACTTAAGAACTTTTTGTCTTATATGATCATTTAAAAATACTTCTATACACTGTCAGTGTAGTTATTACATCAGTCCAATGTAAAAAATGAACTTTCTGTCAAAACTGTAATTCAAAAATCTTTGTATTTTTCTTTGCATTGAAATTTACATTTCTTTTCATTGTTTACAGCATTTCAACTTCAATTGCTGTCGAATTGCTACTGGACACTACCGTAATGGACGGGAAGTTTTGTTTGGCACTCGATAAAACACCCCATTGTTTTTGAAATTCGTATACCAAGTACCAGGACCATTGTGGTTTATAATGTTTTACGATGATTTTGCATCGTCCTTGTCTTTTTGCCCTACTTTTTCTACTACTTACAATTTTGTAATTTTGTTGTGAAACTCATCTCCAAAATTTGTGATTTCAATATTTCAGCATCAGATAAGACAAAATTTTCTTGATTGAAATCAAAATACTTACAGCGTCTTTAGATTAGCTAAGGATGAAAATATACCACCGTGTAATGTTTTAAGGTCATTGAAACACAGACTACTGAAAACATAAGAATAAGGTTTCTTAATTTTAGAATAAATATACTGCCAATTCGCAGTATGAAAAAAAGTTTTTTTGAGATTTTTGAGTATTGCATTTTAAAAGGTTTCCTCTAACACTATCTAATTAATTTGATTAACCGTACATTTCTGAACTGAGTTTTTTGTGGTGTTTATAGAATTCCAACCGTTTGTCAACCTCCTATAAAAGTGTAAGCAGGGAATATATCACATTAAAGTGTTAAAATGAAAACTTCGGAAAAATTAATTGCAAATTTACCAGATGTCATTTTGGGAAAATATCGTCACCGATTAAGGAAAGTTACACAGTGTTTTAGCCAGAATTGTACACGTTATTCTTTATATCCAAAACTCTGCTGGGAAGTTTTTCGGGGAAATAAGTCTTTTGCTAGTTTTGCTATCATTTTCTTCGATAATTGGTCAAACACGTATTTCGTTCTCATAGTTGATTTTGGCATTTTTACAACTTCCATGAACTTTTGGTATCTTGTTAAATTCATGTCTTGGTTACCCCACGATTCAGCATTAATCTAAGTTGGCGTTAGCTATCTTTGCGTCCGCATAAATCTAAGTTGGTGTTAGCTGTCTTTGCGTCAGCATTAATCTAAATTGGTGCTAGCTGTCTTTGCGTCAGCATAAATCTAAGTTGGTGTTAGCTGTCTTTGCGTCAGCATTAATCTAAGTTGGTGTTAGCTGTCTTTGCGTCAGCATTAATCTAAGTTGGCGTTAGCTGTCTTTACGTCAGCATAAATCTAAGTTGGCGTTAGCTGTCTTTGCGTCAGCCTAAATCTAAGTTAGTGATAGCTGTCTTTGTGTCAGCATTAATCTAAGTTGTCGTTAGCTGTCTTTGCGTCAGCATTAATTAAAGGTGGCGTTAGCTTATTGTGCGTCAGCATTAATCTAAGTTGTTGTTAGCTGTCTTTGCGTCAGCATTAATCTAAGTTGGTGTTAACTGTCTCTGCGTCAGCATTAATCTAAGTTGACGTAAGCTGTCTTTGCGTCAGCATAAATCTAAGTTAGTGTTAGCTGTCTTTGCGTCAGCATTCATCTAAGTTGGTGTTAGCTGTCTTTGCGTTAGCATTAATCTAAGTTGGCGCTAAGTGTATGTGCTTCAGCAATAACCTAAGTTGGCGTTAGCTGTCTCTGAGTCAGCAATAACCTAAGTTTGGGTCAGGTGTATGTGCTTCAGCATCAATCTAAGTTGGTGTTAGCTGTATGTACTTCACATTAATTTTAGTTGATGTTAGCTGTCCTTGTGTCGACATTAATCTAAGTTGGTGTTAGCTGTCTTTGCGTCAGCATTAATCTAAGCTTGTGTTAGCTGTCTTTGTGTCAGCATTAATCTAAGTTGGTGTTAGCTGTCTTTACGTCAGTATTAATCTAAGCTTGTGTTAGCTGTCTTTGCGTCGGCATTAATATAAAATGGTGTTAGCTGTCTTTGCGTCAGCATTAATATAAGTTGGTGTAAGCTGTCTTTACGTCAGCATTTATCTAAGCTTGTGTTAGCTGTCTTTGCGTCAGCATTCATTTAAGTGTATGTTAGCTTTCTTTGCATCATCATTAATCTAAGGTTGTGTTAGATATCTTTGCATCAGCATTTATCTAACCTGGCTTAAGCTGTCTTTGTGTCAGCTTTAATCTAAGTTGGTGTTAGCTGTCTTAGCGTCAGCATTAATTTAATTGGTGTTAGCTGCTTTGCGTCATCATTTTTCTAAGTTGGTGTTAGATGTTTTTTGCGTCAGTATTTATCTAACCTGGCTTAAGCTGTCTTTGTGGCAGCCTTAATCTAAATAGGCGTTAGCTGTTTTTACGTCAGGATTAATCTAAGTTAGTGTTAGCTGTCTTTAATTCAGCATTAATCTAAGTTGCTGTATGCGCTTCGTTACTATTTTATTTAACCTTGATTTTGACAATTTTTGTAGGCGTTAGTCTTAAGAGCTGCTTATGGCGTTTTAGGATAGATTATGCGTGCATTCTTTATTGCAGCCATAATCTTAAACGCAACTTTCTGACAAATAGAAATTTGCATACCCCTCCATTAATTTTTACTCCTTATATTTTCGGTTCCACATATTAATTCCATTAAGAAATAGTTCCTGGTAATTTATTAGCTCTGTATTTGACTAATAACTATCCCCGCACTTTTGAATGAATATTCGGGGAAATTGTCGTTGGCCTCGTCCGTCCGTCCGTCGCACATTCTTGCGACGTCATATTTATCCTGATGCAAACAAGAGGCCTCATGATGTCGATTTGATAATGGACACAAAATGTGGATTTTAAAACATGGTATGGACGAAAAATCCTCTTGCATTTTTTGATATATGGATTTCATTTTGTTGTAGAATTGTTGCATTTACTCGGTAGATGCGCATTAGCTTTCTTAATTTTGATTCCAATTTTAAGCTTGGAAAAGCACAAGGTTCGGTAAAGGCCTTTTTGGCCCACTAATTCTCATTTTGGAAAATTTGTCAAAACTTTATTGTCTGATCATTTTCATATAGTAGAATGGTTGCATTAAATAGATTTGTGTTCATTTTGCAAAAATTACTACTCGGATCCTAGAAATAATGCCAAGAATACATTGGCAAACGAATACCGAAGCAAAAATGAGGAAAAGGGAAATTCCAAAATCACGGCAATTCACAGCAAGACGAATTGAGACAGTATGACAAAGACACAACAAACAAACAAAAATGAACAAAAACGCCACAAAACTAAAGCACAAGCAGTGTGAACCCCTATAAAAACTGAGGTATCATCAGTGCTCCGGAAGGGTAAGCATGATCTGCTCCACGCGTGGCACCCGTCACACTGCCAGTTAATGTAAACATATTTTATTATTAAATTCGTCAAAATATTAATAATACATGTATATACAACACATCAAACACAAACAGAAACGAATTCATAAAGGGATTTAGAAACAAGAGCAAAACTCTTATATTAATCTATATCCCAAATTTCTTTAAGGTCACTCATATTAACATAAATTTGCCAACATGCAGATAAAATATTACTATAAATTACTAATAAATAAAGTTAAGGTATTAATGTAATCAATACAATGCAAAATACATTTACAACATATTTATAAACAAAAAAGAACATGTAGAAAGAAGGAGTGAATGAAGCATCTAAGGACAAGAGTAAGAATAGTAAAGATATAACTATTAAGTGTAATTAATAAATCGGTTGCTACTGATAATAAATTTCTGCACGCTAAGGAATATTTCGCTATTTTGTTGACAAGTAAGTCTATCAGATCCAAACAATAATATGTTCACAGTTACTCTTATTGGAAGCATTAAGGAGTTAATGTATCTTTCACGTGATATATTGAACAATTGGCATTTTAGTAAAAAGTGTTCCGTGGTTTCTTTTTCGCCACAAATACAATTAGGTGAAGGAATAAGATTTTTTAGAAATAGGTGATGGTTTAAATTACTACAATTCAATCGAAGTCGAGCATGAAGAACTTGTCCGAAGCGAGAACCACAATAAAAATATAAGGGTTTTCTAACTTGCTGTTCTTTAAGAGTATTTTTTAAAGCAGCCAAAGACGAGCTAGATCGTAGGTTATTCGTTAGTTGATTCCAGTTTCTAACAGTAGCCGGAAGGAAATAATTAGAGTAAAAGGAAGTTCTAGTGTATGGGCGCTGAAAGTCATTCGAATTCCGTGTATTATACGTATGAATAGTATTTAACTTGTTAGGTAGCATATCATTTAAATAATTGGGAGTAATACCATGGGTCATTATATAAAAATAAGTCAGTCTATGAATCTGTCGTCTGTCGGTTAGTTTTTCCCACCCAATTTCATCATATAATTTAATAATAGATGTAAGCCGAGTTCCTCCGGTAACTATTCTTGCCGCCTCTATCTGAACATTTTCAATTTTGTTTATTAGCATAACAGTAGAATTGTCCCAAATGACATCGGCATATTCAATTATTGGTCTGACGTATGAAATGTATAACCGTTCGAGGGTTCTTCTATTTAAAATAAATTTAAATTTTCTGATAATATTTAATCTATTGAATGCCTTCTTTACAATCATGTCAATATGCTTATGCCAGGTCCCATCATTAGAAAGAATAACCCCTAGATGTTTGTGCTCTTCAACGGAATTTAAAATCGTGTTATTCATTACTAATTGAGGATGCTGTGGTCTGTTACTTTTTCTGGATATAGTCATAGTTTCAGTTTTATTTGCATTAAAAGTAACAAGCCATCTAGAAGCCCATGAGTGGATCTTTTGTAGATCATCATTTAAAATCGCACTACAACGAACTTGATCATCAACTATTAAATATAAGCTCGTATCGTCTGCGAACAGCTTAATATTAGATTGTATATCAGTCACAATGTCATTAATAAATATCAAGAAAAATAAAGGTCCCAAGATAGATCCCTGAGGAACTCCGGCTTTAATTTCACGCCATCTCGAAGTTTGATTACAAAGAACAACTCGTTGTTTTCGCTCACTCAAATAATTTTGAGCCCACTCTAGAAGTTTCCCTTTTATACCAACAGCTCTTAATTTATAAAGTAAACCCTTATGCCAAACCCTATCAAATGCTTTACTTATGTCACAAAATATAACCCGAATTTCCTTCCCCTCATCTAATGCCCGCCCGAATTCGTTAGTCATATATAGAAGTTGATTAATAGCAGAATCTCCTGGGGTAAACCCAGATTGATTACTAGTTAAAATACTGTTTGTCAATAAATAGTTGTGTATATCTTTATATACACACCTTTCAATTACCTTCCCTAAAATACTTAAAAGAGATATTGGCCTGTAATTATTAACAATTGCATGTGAATCTTTCTTATGTACAGGTGTAATGTTGGCAAGTTTCCATTCATCTGGAAATTTACCAATATTGAGGGACATATTAAACAGTTTACATAAAGGATATTTTAAATAACAACAACCTTCTTTTAGTATTTTTGGACTAATTGAATCTGGACCAACAGCCTTTGATACATTTAATGTTTTTAATATATCTTCGACTTCCTTTTCATGCAAATACAAGAATTGTAAACTAGAGTGAGTCAATTCTTACATATCAGGAGTGTAGCGGAGGAATCATCGACATTAGATTGTTCACTGAAATAATCGTTAAAAATTTCAGCAATTTTTTGGCGGTCGTCGATTACTTCGTTATTTACTTCTAAAAAGGGAATATCTTTACTACGATTATTTCCTATTAAATCTTTTATCATTTTTTACCAATTTTTACTATTTACAGTTTCATTGCATATTTTTTCAGATAATTTATTATAATGGTTAGCCTTAGCATTTTTAACTACAACATTACATCTGTTCCTTATTTTCCGAAATTTTTCCCATGCCTGGGGTGTGTTTACTTTTTTTTGCTTTTTTATGGGATCGGTTTTTTCGTCTTATAATTTTCTGAACATTATTTGTGATCCATGGGGGTGGGGTCATTTTTACGTACATGTATCATTCTATTGGGAATAGTTTTATCTGTAATATCTAAAATTGTTTTTGTTATGTTGGATGTTGTTATGTCTACATCATTTGGGACAAACAGCGAGTCCCAGTTTACACTGCCAGTTAAAAGTCCGATTTTGTTACAGTCGGTGTTAGTCAGTCCGGTAACAAACTCTGGATCTACTCAAAGATATCTGTTCTCATTTGTGAAACAGAAACATTGTAATGGTCTGTCAAATCGTGGTGACGACCGCAAAACTTCTGAAGTGAAAATTGCAACAGTGACTGATGTTTAAGTTTTTGAAACAGTAATTTCGCTCTGTTGACAAAATCGCTGTACAAACTACAGGCACGACAATAGCGAATGAGTTGTGTAATGAACACGCCATATGCCGGAGAAGTGGGAATATTACTGCTTAAAAACGGGAAGTTCACTATTGGAAAGTAGAAAACAACGGCGGTAGAAATCATTACGCTTGTCGTAAAGTTTTTTTTTCAGACTCCAGAGTTGTCAATGTAGAGATGATGCTGATGATGGTGTATCAGTGGTCTCTTTAATTTCGAGTTCATTTGGGTATATAAGATGAAGGTTATCCTTAAATTGAGGATTGTTCAATGAAAGAACATCATCTATATAACGGAAACTGACATTAAATGATTTGGCTAGCTTGTTGTCTTTTTTCTGAACTAGCCCTTGTATGAACCTAGCTTCATACGAATAAAGAAACAAATCTGCTAAACGATGCGCACAATTAGTCCCCATAGGGATCCCTATTGTCTGTTGGAAAAAATTGTCCTCCAAGAAATTAGCCCAAATCGCAAAATTTTCAAGAATGTAGTTTTTTGTCATTTTGTGATTGGTTTTTAATTCAAATGGAAGTGGCCAACCACGTGTACACTCTAAATATTTACATATAATCAAATTTTCTATTTTAAACAATATATATGAAGCTCATCAATGTACAAAAGGTTGGCTAATGTTAAATACGCCAAAAACGCCCCCAAAATCAAGGCTTTTCAGCCTTTTTCAGCGATTTCCCAAAATCATGCTATGTTTGGTTGGCTTATTTGACCAAATCTTTTTGATTAATATCCCAAAAACCAATTGAATATATTAAAGTAGACAGTAAAGAGTTCGAAAACAACCAAAGATCTTATTTTAGCTTTTCTTCAAATTTTGGGCCAAACAGTTGCCTTATCGAACCTACTCCTTTCCTTCAAATGTCAAATACTGATATTTTTGGACTTTTTAGGATATAATTTAATATTTTGGCAAGTATTTAGTAGAACCCTTATTTTTGAAAACTTGAAGTTCTAAACTGTGATTCCAATATTGAAGAATTACATCAGGAACTACATTAATATAAGAAAGATAACAGGAAACACCTACAATGGCCGTAAACCACAAACACATGTAGGATAACAACGAAGCTTGCTTAATTATCATTTTGTTTTCGTAATGATTGTACAACATTTCTTTAACGTGTATGCTCGTTTATTATTTTGAAATTACATATTTTTAGTTGATATCCAGCGATACATAATTCTTTCTCGTTATGAAAACTATAATAATTCGAACTGGATACTGATATGGATGGTCAAAAATAACAGTCATTGCACAAATATACGAACATATATTCAGTAATAAATATATTGTTGGACAAATCTGTCAATTTCAACATATCAGATATAATTCAAAACGATCTGATTGTCATTTGATGCAAAATCTTAAATCGTTTTAGATTTCCATCTTATTTCCTTGTGACCTTTTAGATTAACTTGGGAATTACAATGAAATTCTTAAATCATAATAAACTCTACAATTTTAGTGCTAATATAAACGTATTAAAGACAGTATATCAAACACAAAACAAATAAATCATAAATGAACAAAAACGCCACATAACTAAGGGAAGGTAAGCATTATCTGCTCTGCGCATGGCACCCTTTACACTTGCAGTGTGAAAAATCACAGTCGGTGTCAGTCTTTCTGGTAATAAACTCTGGATCTAACCAAACATATCTATTCTTATTTGTGAAATAGAAACATTATAACGGTCTGTCAAATCGTGGTGACGACCGTAAAACGTCTGTAGTGACTATACCTTTGATGTATAAGTTTTGATGAACTTACCCATGGTTTTTATTGGATCCTTGTTGTTCAATCTTTGTATGTGTGTCTCTTCATTTTTCTTTTCTGTATCGTGCTCATGTTGTGTCTCTGTTTCTTTGTTGTTTCCGATGTTGCCTTCTCCTTTGATACATCGGCAAACCAATACCGAAGCAAGAACGTGGAAAGGGGAAATTCTAATATCATAAATCCAAAAATCACGAAATTCACAGCAACACGAATTGAGACAGTATGACAAAGACAAAACAAATAACCAAAAATGAACAAGAACGCAATAAAACTAAAGCACTAGCAGTGTGATTGCTCTTTTTGGATTTACGGGTTGGTTCTTACTTAATTTTTGAGACAGTAAATTCGCCTTGTTCACAAAATCGCTGTACAAACTATAGGCACGGCAATAGCGAAATTAAAAATAGTAAATAATTTGAGGAAGATTATGAGTTAAAGTGCTTCGCAATCGAGAGAATCAAAAGACAAAACAGAGATGATAGTCGAAGGCATTTACAAGAAATAAAAAGACCTGAAGTACAAAAGAAATGTCATAACAGGTCTTTAAAAGAGAAAATTGTGTCTTTGGACTGCTCACAGATAATCAATTGACCAATTTAATTCATTTTCACATAAGTTAGCGAACAGCAAGGCAAGAGAATGACCTAAGAAAAAATTGCACATCCAAGATAGCCGTCTCCAACATCGAACAAGGCGAATATGCGATTGAAAATACTCAAGACCAAAAACCGGGTTCCCGTTGTACAGTCTCTAGAGTTGGGGGGATGGTTAACGTATTGAAACTGCGAGAAATTGGATAACTTCTAAATTTTACTGTCTTTGGGCATATGTCAGAATAATATTTCCAGATAAATACAATGAACAGATATTGCACAACTCCTAAAATTACTAACTTAAATAAACAACTTTAAAAAGTAGTTGATAGCTTCTTCTATTTTATTACTACATAAAAACCATCATAAATTTTTCTTATTCGGTTCTCATCCGGTAGGTTTCCATTGTACGTTCGGGACTCGAACGGTTTATATGTGGTCTCTCCTGTAAATGTCCGTTAAAGTCCCTCTTACACTACACCGTATAACCAAAACGCACGTCAAACGTATTAAAATAAATTATACTCGTTCGTCTCCGTTCATATCCGTTAGTCATACGTTCTTTATCCGGTGAATAAGATAAAATGACGGTGATGTCCGTTTTGAACAGTGAAAAATTCTGAACATGTTCAAAACTCGGAACGGACATATACCGCACAAAATGTTCTTTTGTTTTTGTTTTTGTCTTGTTTTGTTTTTGGCTTTTTTTGTTTTTGTTTTTTTTTTAGTTGCTTATTCAATTAAGTAATTGAAAGAATTATGCAGACACGTGGAATTTGTTGATTTGTATTTATATTGTAACATTATTCTGACATATACCCAAAACATCAAAATAAAAAAAAAATCCGTTTTCTCGACGTTTAAAAATGTTATTTGTATTAAGTAGCATCTGCCAAAATAAAGAATGTATAACTTTAACACCGGTCTTGGTCTCGAGTATCTTCACTGGAATTTCGCCTTGCGTCGTCTTTTGTGGAGAAGATTAACTGTAACCCGACATTTTTTTTCTTATGTCATTCTCTTGCCTTTCTATTCGGTGACATTTTATGAAAATGAATTTAATTGGCCAACCACGCCGTGATGATATGTGTAAAATAATTTGTTGAGCGGTCAAAAGACACAGGTATCGTCTTTTAAAATCAACAGTTTTACATAGTACCTGTTCAAATAGTTTTTGCTCGGTGCTAGTATGGTAAGTTTTCGTTAATAGTCCGTTTTATACGGTACTCGTCCAGTTTATTACCGTTATAAATACGTTTTATTCTGTGATCGTCCGGTAGGGTTCCGGTGTCAGTTCGATGCGAGTTCGGTTTTTATTCGGTGCCAGGACTGTGCATGCACGGTGTACCTACTGTATTCCTCCAGTTTATGTGCGTTTTCATTGTAAGTTACTTACCACCGTACAAACATGATTTTCATCCGTTCCTCATACGTGTGTGTTATACGATGAAGTGTACATGGTGTGTGAGAACGGCTCAATCAGTTTTATCTATCGCACACGAACGGATGCAAGACAGACAAGTAAAGAATGAATAACGTATCTACAAGGCATGAGAAGCGAACAAAACGTTAACCTACAGTATATTCACCGGATATTTTGTGCTGTACATGTCCGTTCGAAGTTTGGAATATGATCAAAATTTTTCACCGTACAAAACGGACATGACTGTTCTTGTACCGTGTTCGCCGGATAAAGATTGGACGACTAACGTTTACGAATATAGAAAAACGAATACTATTTTTTTATGTACGTTCGGCGTTCGTTTGTGTTATACGGTGTAGTGTAAGATGGGCTTTATGTATATTTAATGAAAAAATATTAATATATGAAACAGCATAATAGTGACCCACATAATTTTTCAAGGAACTTCTTACTGCTATTTAAATACTTACAGAAATTCTAGCTTGACCAGGCCATAAAACATGTTTCCATCTAAAGTCTCCAATTGATTGGTATCCAATGATCTGAAAATGTTAATTATATTTCCTCTATAAACGTCGCCATGTACAGTTTTGAATAAGAAAATTATCCCTTTGTTTGGATATGGTCTACGTAAATAAGTGCTTCTATCGGTTGACTTATAGATTTGCTTAAGAAGGAACGTCAAATAATTGAATTTTCACTTTAAATTGTCGTCATTTTAAACTGTAAAACCGAAAAAATGATATTATGTTGCAAATATTTCGGTTTTATTTGATAATTTTTTATAATGGTCATCGAGTTCGTTTTCGTGGAATAGATCGCTGAATAGTGGACCATCTTTCAAATCACGCCTAAAATCATAACTTTTATCGACGACGTTGCTATTTTGACAGCGGGTTTAATCGAGAGAAATCTATTTTTCGTGTGCTAACCTAATATTCAACTAATCATACCCGCCAAATTAACTCGGTGACCCTAGATATAATTTTCCATCAATAAATGCTAATTTCATTATTTAAAACATTTCTTTTTGCAGAAAAATTATAGGATACATTTTGATAAAAGCATAATTTAAAGACAATTATAAACTATTTTTCGGTACGTTTAACATAGATCCTATATGAATACAACATAACTGGTTAATTTTTTCAATCGGCATTATTTCAAACATTTGAATAGCTAAAACAGACTTTTTATTTCTATATGCTAGTGCATAAAATAGAGCTGGATACCAATCCAGCTCTATTTTATGCACTAGCATATATAAAATTTTATAGAAATCTGGAAACATTGCTATTTAGATACTTTTTACCTTAATTGCTAGATTCCGAGCGGTTTGAATACTAGTACTGTATTATATCTTATAAATACATGTGTGAAACGGTTTTGATTCTGAAACACGGAGTTTAATTGACTATGATATTCCAAAAAATATATACAGTGATAATGATGAATGTATTTCGTTTTTTTCAAGAAAGTTATAATAAATCTAAATTGATTAATAAAATAAATTCATTAAAATTAAAACTGTAGTAATAGGCCTGTTTTAAACAAATACTTACAGCATTACCAAATTTGTAGAAGATGAAAATGTGTTTCCATCTAATGTCTGTAAATTGTTAGAACCCAAATCCCTAAAATGCATAAACAGTTAAAACAAAACAACGGCATTAGAATACCGAAGAAACAATGGAAGCGAAGACCACAAAAATCGAAGTCCAAAGACATGGCAAAATGGCAACAGAGAAAAACAAAGACAAAACAAGGACGTGAGACAGCTATAATGTATGGAAATAAGAAGACAACATTAACAACTAAGGCACTCATAGTGTGAACTCCCATGAAAACCGGGAGGGGCATAAGGTGTTCCGGAAGGGTGAAAATGTCCTTCTCCGCTAGCGGCATCCGTCATACTATCAGTTAATCAATCCAGGGTTGAGTCAAATCCACGAAGACGTGAAATCTGGCTGAAAATTAGCGTTTTTATTTGGGACATAGACACGTCATATCTGTCAATGATGTCATAGTGACGGCCATAGAATTTCTGAAACAACGGCGGTAGAATATCGAAGGAACAATAAAAATACTGAAAGGATGGAAATAACAAAGGTTGAAAAAATCAGCTTTTGGGACAGTTTTTTTCCTCTGTTTAAAAACACACTGTGTAAACTACATGCTCGACAGTAACGAATCAACTGTAAAATCTACACTCCATAGACTGGAGAGATACATGTAGGTATATTGGTGCTCAGAAAGCACACAATTGGGAAGTTAAAATCATCAAGTTTGTCATGTAGCTTAGATTTCAAACGTAAATCTTCGTCAATGTATATTAAAAGATCTAAGTACGAAGCTGAAGTAGGTGTATCAGTAGTCTCTTTAATTTCAAGCTCATTGGAATAGATCTGATGTAAATATTCCTTAAATTTTGGATTATTAAGAGAAAGTACATCACCTGAAATTAAAGGACTGGGCTACACGATTTAGTTTTTTTTTTTCAGTGTAAAAACTTGATCTCGTACCAGAAAAGAAATAAATTGAAAAGTCTATTGTCGAAACAATATGTTGGAAAGACAGAAAGCTATTTAACCCTTGGGCACATTTATACTAGTTTACAGTAAGACTTTAGCCGAGTTCTCACTTATAATTACAATCTCTTTGTATCAAGAATATTCGCCACTTGAAATATATCTCTTTTAATTGTGGGTATTAACAAAATTATCGAACAGAATTGTCAAGAGCCTAAATAAAAGAGGTAAATAGACAATGCAGGTGCGAAACCACAGGAAAAAGCTATCAACTATATATGTACAACGATACTGACAAACTATAGGTATTTCAAAAGAATTGTTGGGTTAAACCATTGCTGTTGAGTTGCAACCGGAAACTGCCGCAATGGAAGGGGGCGCTTTAAAAACGGTTTAACCCACCATTTCTTTTGATAAGGCTATACCAAGTCAGGGCCATTGTGGTCTACAATTTACCACTATGTCCTATTTTTAGTAACCGAGGCCATGTTGTTTGATCTACTGACTAATCAAACATAATTTTGAACTGCATACCTTGATGATGATTCAGGCCAAGTTTGATTACGATTGGCCAAGCAGTTTAAGAAGGGAAAGGGCGACGAACGGCAAAGTAATGACAAAATCTTACATGACTTTTTAAGCGAGGTAAACACACAAGTGACATCGTCCCTATGAAGCGCAATAATCTAGGTAACACTTCAAAAACTGTTTACCCGAAATAGTCTATACTGCCGTGAATTAATGAATTAAAATGTGATTACATAGTAAAATATATAGAAAGTTAAAACAAAGTATAAAAGTAATGTTTCTGTATTAATTCAAAATAATTTAACAGGTATTAAATGTGTTTCTAAATAACTTTGTCATGTAAAACTTCGTCATGTTAAGTCTTATCCTGAAGTATTTGATTTTCACAGGTAAAAAAAGAGTTCATTGTGCCTATATGTTGACTGAACTATCATAACAATAGGAAAAATGAAAGGATATGGAGTGAATGTACATGTGACATAAACGCACACGATACATAGAAAACTCCAGTTTATCAAGGACAGGGCTTTTATTCCTGTTTACATCTTGATGTCGCCTGAGGGTCTTCAACAAGAGGTGAACAATATTCATCCCTCAATCGAGATCAAGAAGGCCCCTAACGAGCACTTAAGCGGCATTCTTGACAAAAATTATATCAAGGTCACTCTCTTGCTCCCCACCCGCCATGAAGTACCAACTTGGGCGATGCTAAGGGTTATGTATGTTTCCATATCGATTAAAGTGCTTAAATAAACCTCGAATGCAAAACAGAAGTAAGATATAAACAAGAACAAGATAAGCATAAAGTATGATTTGTATTTGCATTTCTTTGTCTTATTTTGTCTTATGGAGTATGAAATTAGCTTAAAATAATGCTATAAACCGCTTAGAGGTAACAACAGTTTGTAGAAACTAAATTTACAGTAAGTTAGGGATCTAGTTATTTGCAAGGAACTTGTACAAACTAACAGATATTATAATGTTTGTCAGTTTTTTCACTTACAGGAGTTGTAGCTGTACCAATGCATCAAATATGTGCCCATCTAAGCTCTCTAGTCCATTGTAACTAACAGATCTGAAAATGATTGATGAATGATTGTGGTTAAAGTCATACTGTAAAATTTAACGCATTTTCACGTAGAAACTATCCCTATATTTGAGTACCATCTTCCGTACATGTCCATTAAATCGATAAAATATAGCTTTTCTTCCCATTCGCATTTGTATGAAAAAGAAAGGAAAGGGGTAAATGTCAAGGAGACAAAATGCCATATTCAGGTTAAAACGACCCAAAACGAAGCATCTATGGGTCACCATACGGTCTTCAACAAAGTGAGGAACCTCTTCCATATAGCAAGCCCTAAATGGAACCAAAAAATGGATAAAAAGAGAATAAATCAATGGAAGCAAACCACGCCCAATAACCCGAATATCAAGTAACTAAAATTTTATAAGAAGACTAGGTCAAGCCAATGACCAACATATTCCTGATTTGGAACAGGCGCAAAAATTGCGGTGGGGTTAAACTCGATTTTTTCTTGGATACAAACCCTCCCCTTATGTGTGGTGAATGGGTAAAAAAATAAATACACAAAAATACTCACAGTAAAAATCAAACAAGAAGAAAGTCCTTATCAGAACGAGTACCCTAACAATTAAGTACATAAAACATGAAGACAATACACACGGGTAATGTCCGGACAAATGCTCGCAGTTACAGACAGTTAGCTAAGGACATAATTTCCGTTGACAATGATATCAAGCGTTCTTACATATGAAACTTCAATTGAAATACTTCTAAATAGATTTCGTATAACAACATCATCAAATATGAAAGAAGAACATGATATTGTGCAATGCCAAATACTGCCAATATGAAAAATTGTTTAAATTTTAGTTATGGTGTAAGGTATTTTAGGACCTGGTCAATATTTTTGCCAACAAAAACCAGGAGTAAAGATTTAACAATAATGCTGTATTTATATCCTTAATGAATACGTTTGTTCAACGGATTAATAAGTCTGGAAGGACAATTTTTGAATTTATGCGCTTTGTAAATGATATTTTCATAGATGTTTGAATGTGAAATGCCCTGTTGTATAAGAACCCTGCATGCAGAAACAAATTTTCTTAATAAGTCAAAGTATCCATAACAAAATTTAGAGAATGTTTTTATCAATTCATGATATCTAAACCCTTGATGTAGAAGTTTTTCATTGAGACAAAGATTTCGGTCGTTGAAACATCACTACATACTCGTGTATATCGAACAAGTTGTGAAATGTAGAACCCGTAAGAAGGGGCTAACGGAACATCGCCGTCGAGATGGGGAAAATTGACTAAAGGGAAGAAGAAATCATCCCTTTAATCATAAACTTAAGTGTTTAAATTTCCTTCATTTATTGACATATCAAGATCAAGAAAAGTATGACCACTGCTGCTATTGGATTTATTTTAGTTCGGCAGGATAAATTTAGAAAATTCATTATTATTTAAAACCAAAATACCGTACAAATATCTATATGTATAGTTAAAAATATCAATTAAATGCTGTTAACAAGGGTCTTTTTGCATTTTTGAAATGAATTGTGACTCGTAGCAATAAAGAAATAAATCTGCTATCAGAGATGCAAAGTTGGTACTCAAAGGAATACCTATTTCTTGCCGTGAGACTGTATCCCCGAAACGAACAAAAATATTATAAAGAAGAAAATTTTATACTTTTATCATATCCTGACAAGGCCAGTTTGTATATTTGTCATGTTTGTCGTCACTGAAAAACGATATAAATGTATTGCAACAAATGTAGCTTTTTTCAAGTTTTAAAATAATGGCGTTGTGAATGTCCAATGATTTTTCATGTGACTTCGGTGATTTTCAGTAAGTATTTGTTCATTTTTTCAAAAAGCGAGTAATAAATTCACTCTTCCATGTACACTGTATTCATAAGGGAGGAGAGTGAACAATGGGAAGTATATATATATCACTTTTGTCATATACATGTACCTTAGATTTCAAAAGTTCATCTTAGTCAATGCATAGCAAGAAACTGAAGTATGAAACAAAAGTATGTGTTTCAGTAGTCGCTTTTATTAAAAGCTCATACTTTAAAAATAAACAATTAACTCATCATTATTGAAGGCTGTTATGCTATTGCCGTGTTTCTTGTGAGTATAATTCGTCAGGTGTTTAACATTTTTTTTACAGTCATAAACAATTATATTTACTTCATTTGGTCTGTGATTATTTTTAACTTCGAGATGTTTTTCTGTTAGCTACCCTACCAACTCAATAGGGTCTGTAAGTCTCGTCATGTTACCCCCAAAAATTTACGATAAAATTACAATCCGAAAACGTTTCCCGCCAAAAAATGACATCTAAGGATTATGACATTCAAGTTTTCGTTTGAAACGTAACGTATTTTCGTTAAAAATGTTACTTCCGGGTACAATTTATGTGCCCGGAAGTTACAAAATTGCACGTGACTTACAGACCCTATTCATCGGTAAACAAACACCGAAGTAAAAAGGGAGGTACAAAAAACTAGAATCATAGATCCAAAAACACGGCAATCCTGTTGTAACACAAATACAGACAACACGGCATGACATACAAAAATGAACAAAAACGAAAAAGGTACAAGCAGTGTGAACCTCTCCAAAAACCTGGAGGCATCATCGATCTTCTCTTGTGACATCCATTACACAGCCAACAAAAAAGGGTATTAAATGATCTTTTGGGTAGAGGATTGGTAAATGTCATTATCTGACCATCAGACAAAATCAATGAAATTCAATGGTAAATGTAACCTTATTTATGTAACCACAAAGTTTAAAGTTTGAAAAGCTTTTATTTTCTCTTAGTATGCAAACAGATACAGGGACACTTCTGTATCACAAATATCAAAAAGGAATACTAAGCTAAATATAATAGTGTGATATACAAACCAACATAGAAGACACAAAAGCTCTAACAATAAACTAACAGTAGCATTGAATCAAAGGAAAGGGATATAAAAGCAATCGAAATTGAAATACGAAACAAATCATTAAGATTTAAAGCCCGTTGAAAAGGTACACCTGGAATATAACTATTTTGAATACAATATTTGTAAGTGTATACTCACAGGAACTCGATCTGTACCAAGGTATTAAATAAGTTTCCATCTAAAGTCTTCAACTTGTTGCGATAAAGATATCTAAAACATATATACAAATAATGTCTCAGCTATTATCTGTCCAGTAAGCCTTTCTTTAGTTCTACATTTCTGCTTTTACATGTACAAGCACAAATCGAATTTTGCGATGCGATATTTGGTAACTAAAAGCTAAATGTAATGGCATGATAATATATTGCCTTCAGTTTAATAAAAATACTAGTCAAAATTCACAAATTCATATTTATGGGAAGTAGAAAAACAAAAGATCGCTTATTTCGTCCAATCAGTGGTATTTACAACAAGTTGATTAAAATTTCTATGCTAATATATTGCCTTCAAATTAAGGACACAAATAAAAAGACTAGTCAAAATTCACAAATTCACATTAATGGGAAGTAGAAAAACAAAAGATCGCAAATTTCATCCAATCAGTGGTATTTACAACAAGTTGATTAAAATTCCATATAAATCAAATGTAAAAAATCGATTCATCATTCTGACACAATCGTAGTAGGAGATTAGGGGAATGAAATTCAAACTACGTCAAATTACTAATGAAGTAATACAAGTGAAAAAAATGATATGGTGATCTCGTTTTTTGATGTACAAAAAGATTGAAAAATAGGCAGGAAACTCCTTTGACCTTTTTATAGATTTAACACTACAATGGTTTGACCATGAACATGATGAATGAGTGTTATTTAATAAAATTGTTGCAATGTATAAAATGAAACCATCGGGGAAAAGGGAACAATGGACAAAAAAATAATGCTTTAATGGATAAGACCAGAGGACTCGGAAAATATGACAGAAATACCAAAACATGAGGAGCGAATCTGTTTAAAGGTATAATGAAAAAACGAAGCATGTGAAGGTCGGACAACACCAACTATGGAGTTAAAAATCAGATGCTGGACAAAAGAGCCAATAATGACACACTCATCTGATCCGGTCTGAATTTTGAACTGAAAATTACAGAAAGATCAATGATTGCAGGCTTCTATATTAAATCGATTTAAGAAAATTCCCTTTTGCCAGATGTTTTACGTCAAATCACTAGATGTTAATTGATTGCAGGCATAGTTATTATGTCGATTGCAGAAAATGTCACTTTTGCCATATTTTTTTATTCAAATTACAGGAAGTTTAATGATTATGGGCATCGATATTACATACGTACATTTTGTACATAGATTGAAGAAAATGTCCCTTTTGCCATATGTTTTATACTAAAATTACAGGAATTCTCTTGATTGCGGGCATGGATATTATATTATTGCAGAAAACGTCCCCTTTTGCCATAATAACGGAAAGGCTATTGATTGCATTGATATTATATCGATCACAGAAAATTCCCTTTGGCCATAATTTTTTATTCAAGTCACAGGAAGTTTCATGATTGTGGGCATTATATTATATCGATTTCAAAAATGTCCCTTTTGCCATATGTTTTTATTGAAATTACAGTAAGTGCATTGATTGCGGGCATTGATATTTTATGTCCCTTTGCCAAATTGTTTTATTCAAATTAAAAGTTTCATGATTGCAGGTATCGATATATTATATCGATTGGAGAAAATGTCCCTTTTACCATCAGTTTTAGCCAAATGACAGGAAATTTTCATTATTGTGGGCATTTATATCATATTGATTGCAAAACAACGGCAGTAGAATACCGAAGGAACAAGGGAAGCCAGACCACAAAAATCGAAATCTAAAGACATGGCAAAACGGCAACAGAGAAAAACAAAGACAAAACAAGGACGTGAGACAGGTACAATGCACGGAAATAAAAAGACGACACCAAAA
>MJUU01032942.1:30694-42335 GCA_002080025.1 Modiolus philippinarum | reverse complement strand
AACAAAGGCTGAACAAATCCCTGACTAAGCAACTTTTGGGACAGTGTTTTTGCTCTATTCAAAAAATCACTGTATAAACTACATGCGCGACAGTAACGAGGAATCAACTGTGAAATGTACACTCCATAGGCTGGAGAGGTAGGTATATTGCTGCTCAGAAAGGGAAAATTCACAATTGGGAAGTTAAAATCATCACGTTTGTCATATAGCTTAGATTTCAAACGTCCCTCTTCATCAATGTATAAAAACAGATCTAAGTACGAAGATGAAGTAGGTGTGTCAGTAGTCTCTTTAATTTCAAGCTCCTTGGGATGGATCTGGTGTAAATATTCCTTGAATTTTGGATTATTAAGAGAAAGTACATCGTCTATGTAGCGGAAGCTAAAATTAAAGGACTGGGCTAAATGTTTTTGTTTTTTCTGTGTTAGCCCTTGTAAAAACTTGGCCTCATACGAGAAAAAAAAGAGATCAGCTAAAAGCGGCACGCAGTTAGTTCCCATGGGAATCCCGATTGTCTGATGAAAAACGCGACTTCCAAATTCGACAAAAATATTATCTATTAAAAATTCCAACATCTTGATTACGTNATTCTCTGTGTACTTCTTGTTTGACTCAGTGTGGTTCTTTACAAAATATGTTTTGTCTTTCCCTACTACTAAGTAAGTGTATCTGCGTTCTCCGTTTTTAGTGCAGAAACATTGATGTATCAAATCAGAATGATTCTTTTCAATTTGTTTGTGGCAGGGTAGTATAAAGAGTAGAAAAATCAAAAGTTTGTATGCTGTGGCAATGGGTAAGACTACTAGAGGATAGCTGTTGAAGAAGATCTTTAGAATTTTTTAGAATCCACATCTGATTGCAGATTGCACATATAGATTCCAGAAAATATCCCTTTTTCCATCTGTGATCAGTCAAATTACAGGAGGTTTCATAATTGCGGGCATTGATATTTTATCGATCACAGAAAATGTCGGTTTTGCCATCTCGTTTTAGTCAAATTACAAGAAATTGCATAAAATATCCCTTTTACCATGTTTTAAGTCAAATTTCTGTCAGGTTCAAACATAATATAGAGATAATAGCAATGTCACCACCTGCAGTTTTAATTTCCTCATTTTTTTTTGGTTAAATAAAAAATTTGAGCATAAAAACTGCTGCTGGTACTTTTTTGTTCATGTTTGTTTAATTGTTTTATCCGTGTCATGTCACAACTGTGTAACCTTTGTATTGTTATGCCAATGGCATTTTTACTCTTAAAATTTTCTTTTTTGCTGTCATTTTCGTATTGGTTTTGTCGATTTTATAAGCATATTGGAACACAATGAGCAATCCTTATATCAATCATTAGTCATTACTTTTTACGCTTTGTTCGATTTTCCTCAGTTTGGTGCAGATGTAGGTCAAATATAAGTTTTTTCTCTCTATTTAGTAAATAATAGACCTTTTTACTCCCACCTAACTGATATCAGTATTCCCCCCGTAGTAATGTTTCTGTGATTATCTTTAATGTGAGATTTTTTTCCGAGTATATAAAACAAATAAGAGAAACTAAAACATTTTAGGTGTGAATATTTTCTGTACGTATGAATAAGAAATGAAAATGATGGCCGGTATGAACACATTTTTTTTTAATATTTATATGACAAAAACTAATTTTTGTCATATCATATGTGGACATCATTTCGCTAATTTTTGTTTGCTTTTTTGTAATTCATTATTTTGATAGATTGATTATTTACAGTTTTATGTACAGTGGGAGGAGACCAATCAATACAATCAGACATCGGTATTAGAAGAAATAAATAAAAATGGAAAGGATAACTGAAGCAACAAGAGTTTACTTGCACTAAAAAATCGGAGATATGGGTAGGGGCAGGAAATTTAGCTTACCATACGACTCCTGGTGAGTCTGCTCTGATACGGGAAATATAGAAGGGGACTTTAAACTGCACGGGGCATGTTGTTTTTCCACACAGTTGTCTACAATGGTTCGCGTTGGTGAGGCTTTACGTATTATTTACTGTCTACCCCACTGAAACTGGACAATGAGAGAAGTTGGTAGGAACAGGAAATTAAGTTAAAGTGAGTTTGCTTTTCTAAAGGAAATATATAAGGGATCAAATAAATCAATAACAAATAAAATATATTAACGCATGAGAGATTTAAAGAAGGGATGGACAACTAGAGCAGCAATTATTGATTACCAATGGAACAATGGAGAAATGGGTAGGTGCAGGAAAATTAGCTTTCCATACGATCCCCAGTGGGTATGCTCTTGCAAGAGAAATAGAGAATGGGTCTCTATACTTGATAGGGCTTGACGTTTCTAGATATAATATGTCTACCAAGGCTTGTGTGAAGGCTTTCCGTATTATAAACTGACTACCCCACAGAGACGGGACGTTCCCTATCTACTACCTGGGGACGCGCAATAAGCATAGTTTTAACTGAGACCTATCTATCGGAAGCTTTTCTTTAACAATAATTGCCGATTTTCGGAAAATATAATTATTTTTCCAGGTTTATAAATAATATATTTGCAATGTGAATCCGTAGTGTATATTTTTACTTGAAAATCCGTAGAAAATACGGGAAATCCGTAGTTGTAAACACCTCTGAAATAACATGAAATCGGCACACTGGGCTAATAACCTGTCTTATTAAAACTATTTAATTTTGGATTTCCGAAATGGCCATACAGCTCATTAAATTATTCCAGTTGGAGTTAACATATTTGTTATGGTCTCATGTTCATTTACTCCATATCCTTTCGTAAAATATTAAATTTGTGACCATAGATTCAGGGCAGCTTAGCAAAAAGACGCAGCTTAGTCTGATCAGGTGAGGTAATAGCCATCTACTTGTTGCCACAAAAATCTTGATACTCACAGGTTCTTCAGTTTTGCCAATGAGTCAAATATGTTGCCATCTAAAACTTCTAAACTGTTGTTACTCAGTGATCTGAAAATGATAAAATTTAGGTTAGGTCATCTATTATCGTATTTTATTGAAACGATCAGTCGTTGTGGACCTTCATACTGTTGCATTTGTTTGTAGAGACTTTGTCTCATGTACATTTACTCTTTATCCTTCATTGTTTCTTTAAATTTCTGTTAGGCCAGTCATTGTCACTTTTTATATGTTCAGGACTGCCCGGTTTCTGATTACGCTGAATTGTATCCAGCAGTGGTATTTAGTTCGGTTAGACTTGAAAATATGAAGATTATTTGTGCATTTGTCCTAATTACATCGAAATTTTCAGTTTATTGAATATTGATTCTGTGTACGGTTTTCACAGGTATTCTAACTTTATAACCTGAAATACATCGGCAAACGAATACCAAGGCAAGAACGAAGAAAGGGGGACTTCTAAAATCATAAATCCAATATCACGGCAATTCATATCCAACATGAACTGAGACAGTAAGACAAAGACAAAACGATCAAATAAAAAGCTACCTCCTCCCCTATCATTTTCTTTCAAAAGTAAATATGATTATATTGTCGTATTAAATCACAAAATACAATATAATCATCCCATCTATAAAGACGTCCAAATATTACTAACAAATAATTGAATATACGTTCAAATCAGGGTAAAATGTATGCTAGCTCACACAAGACTGATTGTGCACAGGGAATCTAAACATAATTATTCTACTGTTGTTTGGTTACACCCAACGATTTGACAAAATACTTGTGGCGACTAAATCTTTGATACTCACAGGCTCTGTAGTTGTGCTAATGAGTCAAATATAATACCGTCTAATTCTTCTAAACTATTGTTACTCAATGATCTGAAAATTTAGAATTTAATTCTTATGAATACTCAATTATCTTAAATTGTTTAGAATTGAATGATATGTTTATTCAATGGTCTGAAAATGTCAAACTTTATTGCTGTGCTTGTCAGACTATTGTCTGTGAACAAATCAATGTTTATTTTGATATTTTGTTATGTTCTTGCCATTCGCAATGATTTTTACTTTTTTATATAGTTCAAATAACTAAATGCTGAAGTTACTGTGAATTTATAATCTGCATATGTGCATTACGACAACTTATTTCTCTTCAGTGCAGATAAAATCTAAACGATTGGAAGACCATAAGCTCAAAGACGTTCTTAAACTGATAGAGAACAAATAACCAATATGATATAACTGTAAAGCCAAACTCAGCTAAGGACAGAGCTTTTCTGCATATGCGCATTTCGACAACTTATGTCTCTTCAGTGTAGATAAAATCTAAACGTTTAGAAGACTATAAACTCAAAGATGTTCTAAAATTGATAGAGAACAAATAACCAATATGATCAAAACGTAAAGCCAGAATCAGCTAAGGACAGAGCTTTGCATGAGGGAGATACCCCTTAGATTTCAACAAAATTTACAAAAACTTAAATATTGCAAGGTTCCAAATGGAATCGGATTTCGGGTCAGCACCGAAGTACTGAATGGGTCTTTTTAGTATGAGGTTCAAAATTAATCTATTTATTATGAATATTTTATTTTGTTTTATATTTTAGGGGTTTTTATTTTTGAATTTTTGGAGTGTGGTGTAAGTATTGATGCGTTTGAACATTCTATTTTGTTTTTAGTAATTTCCTGTTTATGAAACTGAGTAGCACAATCATGCAGAATTAGAATTGTATCAATGCATTCTGGATAGTGTGTTACCCAGACCACCGCTGTATGACACAATATTTGTGAACGTTTTGTTACCATATGCAATGATATACTATGAGATAAAATATGTTTGTAAATTTTTACAATTTGTCGTTTCTGTGTTCTTATTTTAGGGCATTACAGTCAGTATATACTGCCTATCAGATCTGTGTTACCGCCTGACAATTCTGTGAAACTGCCTGACATATCTTTGATACTGCCTGTCATTTCTGTGAAACTGCTGCCTGACATATCTGTATCTGTGATACTGCTTGTCGTACATGTATCTGTGACTTCGATGCAAAGTAAATTCGCATGGATTTGAATCTAATTTTGATTTACATATCTCTACTTACGTCACCGTTCGGTTCGAATCGACTTTGTCGAAGTGTAAATGTGAGCGAAGGAGATACTTCGGAGAATATCATACTGCCGGTAAAATGTAATAATTAATGTTTATTTTCTCGGTATTGGTACTTGTTAATTTTTCACAGTTAGAATGTTCTTACAATTATGCATTATTTGAAACAATATTTATGTTATAATAATACACTTTGTAGATACTAGTATTGTACAAAAAATGGAATATTTCAGAAATACAAATCATTTTTTTTAATTTGAAATCAACCTTATTTCTGGTATTTGAAATATATATACATGGAATAAAAAAGATAACAGGAAACACCTACAATGGCCGAAAAACATAGCCACATGCCAGAGAGTAAATAGGAACTGCACAAGAAAAAAAAACACAATAAAAATACAAAAGACAAACATAAACAACGATAGGAACTCGGGACAGCCGGACTTGGTACCGGCACTAGCAAAAGCCAGCGGTAGGGTTAAACCGGTTTATGGTTTATGTATATGTATATCTGTAAAAGAATAATTTGCGACGGTTCGTAAACGAGGCTTTTTTTCACTTTTAGAGCAGAATTTATTCGACGTTAAACTTGAGTATTGCTAACATATTCCTATCGTAACATTGTGCCTAGAGTGTGGATCTCAAATAATAGGTCAAGTCAATTGACCAACACCAACATTTCTACGATCTATATTGTGAAGAAGGACGTCGTATAAAAAAAAACCTTGGATATTCTGATTATTTTAAATGTGCGTCTTCTGTTGGTTACCGGTAAAATGTAAAGATAATTTCTGATCTTGATTTGCATCTTCGTAACAAGACTAAATTCCGAGTAAGCAGAATAATAAAGACGGCTCAATCATTTGATCAAGCGCCTTGTTGTAAAAATATTTCAACTTATAGATTTACCCAATAAGTTTAATCTCCAACAGTGATGATATCGATATTATATAAATTAAATGTAACCGTATAAATTGATGAAGTCTTCTACTTTAATACTTACAACGTTTTGAGTCTTGACAAAGATTCGAATATATGACTATCTAAAGCTTCAAGCTCGTTGTCATTTAAAAGCCTAAAATTGTAAGATAAAGTTGCAATGATGTTCGCTTACCAAAGCAATAATTCATTAATCATAATGATTATATCTATTATATTCATTTTTTATTGATACAACATTTTTAGTAGATAATATTCTCAATTTGGTCAGATGTAGAAAATATTCAGTGCGTGTGTATTTGAAACAATGTATATCAGTGATTGAATAATTAATTGTTTTTCAACATGATCTTTGCATATTTAAAAAATATCGCAGTGAACTTTCAGCGAGTATTCTCCAATTTCTTGAAATTTGTAACCTTGCTTTCATCATATGTTACATATAAATGTGATATTTTCGAGTTTGTAGATTCCCTTTTGCAGAATTTTCTACTTAGGGTTTAACCTCTCGATATGTTACAATTAGGGATATAAATGACACTTGGAAAGAGGTATATTTCATATCCGGAACTAACAATCACATGTCCGAGTTAGAATATAACCGGTACATCAATCATTGTTTTTATAGACCAACATTGCTAAACTACATTGATAAGCTTCTTGCTAGGCAGGGAAAGCTCTCGCAAGCAAAATATAAAAACCTTCCATAAGTGAAAATTGCTGGAGAACTCAGAAACTTGTTCTGTGACAAACATCTAGAAAATACCAGAACATTGAATTGCAATGTGGTCCATTAACCTTCAAAAATGAAATTACAGTCTATGTTTTTATTACAACGAGTTTGCTAATTAAATTGCATTAATTATTTCTCTTCAAAACTTCAATTGGTTGATGTAAAAAATATATCATCGATAGAATAGCACCATATGTACATAATTTTTATACAATGTATCAAAATGCTGTACATTGTTGTTTTGACAACGTGCCAATATCTATTCTTTTCATACTTTACTTAATTTTTCGACAGATGTGCTGTGTAAAATTACGTGACCTGTACATGCAAGTTTCATTAAGATTGTATTTTACTGCACAGTATTAAAATTCATATATTGTAAGTTACATTGGAACATACTGTATCAAAATTCTATTTGGCCCGGAAACGACCTTATTGTAACCCATCCTTTGGCAATTTGTTGTTTTTAAGTTTTTAAACATCTTTGACTTCATGGTCTTCCAAACGTTTAAATTTAATCTGCACTGAAGAGACATAAGTCGAAATGCGCATATGGAGAATCAAAATTCACAGTAACTGCAGTATAAGTATGTTCCACGTGGCATGTTTCCGACTTTCATTTTTGTTGCTCCCCTCTTCCTGTGGGTTGTAGACAGAAAAAATAGACAAGACTGAATGTCCTACGTCGGCACTGAAATAACTTTTGAACTGTTCGGTGAAAACATATGTTTTTTTTTATCCCTGATCTATCAAATTCTTCAAATACGTACAGAGCTGTCAGACTTGTTAAAGATGAAAATGTGTTCTCATTTAACGTCCGAAGTTTGTTGCAACTCAAATCTCTACGAAAAAGTTAAATATTAAACTTTCATTTCATTCATTCTGCTAGTCCGACAATCTAATATTCTGAAAATATTTTGAAAATTGCATGCCGGCAGAAAAAACAGAACAATACATTAATATGTACTGAAATAATCAAATTTGTTTACCAACTCGCACCAATTTGCTAAATAAAAATGGACGAAGCGTTGCTCAACAATTAGCAATGAATTCCACTCAAACCGGTGCTAGGTTCGTCTTGAATTTACTATAAAATATGAGCAAAGCCAATTGATGAAGGCCTCATGGTGACTTCAAGATCAAGAACAATAATAAAAGCGTTGTTTCATTACTTGGTTCTACCATGTTTATGTAAAGACTTTGTCTCCTGTGCATTTAGACCATATCCTTTCATTACACATTTAAAACTGGAGTTTTTCGCTCATGCAGTGTCTTTTCCGTTAAAAAGAAATGCATTTTCACTATTTACTTCATTTATGATGTACTTGATTCTTGAAAGAAATTGTCATATGTTAATACTGTCTAATCAAATTTTTGCGTTTTATTTCTATTATTGTCAGTTATTTTTAATTCCAAAATATTATTCTGTCCACCTGTCTATAGTTCTATAGTGTACATCTCGCTATTTAATAATAACCAGTTTTCTTACAATCGACATGATAAGCGCTCCGTGTTTGTCAATATGTTGTATCTCTCCACTAGCTTAGGACACTAGTACTTTTTTGGGGCAACGGATGACAGCGATTGTAAGAACACTTTGCTAGTTAATTTTATGTTTGCTGCCGATTAAGCATCCATGGGCTAAAGAAAACATGGATAAAGCGCTATTCGACAATTAGAAATGACATGAAATGACATCTGCACGAACCGGTGAGATGTGAAAAAATCTAATTGTTTAAGGCCTCGTAGTGAATTCAAGATGAAAAACAACAAAAGAAACAGTGCTTCATTGCTTAGTTCTACCATGTTTTTTTTAGAGACTTCGTATAGATATAGATTACACCAAAAGATCCCGTTCATTACCATATTTTATCCACTAGAGATAGTTAAATTTAAAAATTTTATTTGCGAGGCTTGTCGAGTATTTTAAAATTTTCAAATTTAACTATCGAGAGCGGATAAAATATGGTAATAATCGGGATGAAGTGGTGTAATCTTTTTCTCTAATGATAAATGATAAACACCGAGAATTGTATTCCGAATAGATTTGGAGGGAAATAGCACGGGGCTTTATTCAACATACGTTCAATAAAGAAAATTTATCTAACGGGTCGAAACCGTTTTAAACTTGACATATTAATAGAGAATGTGCATTTACTCCATATCCTTTCATTGTTTAATATGTAAAATATTAGTCAACCATGACACGATAAATATCCTTTTGAAATATCTAGCAACTGAAGTGTATTAAACGCACATAGCATCTGTTTTTTTTTTTTCATTTTAAAATCAATTTCGAAATGGATACGATGAAAATAATTAACGTCGTCGATGATTAATGCCTTACGTTGTTTTGTGTCAATAAACGGGACACTGCTTGAGGTTAACAATTAGCCATCTTAACAAGTGAAAAATAATCTCCATTTTCAATGCGCATTAAATCCAAACATGCTAGCCGAATGAAAGACCACGTAGCTACAGAAAAATTGTCATCATGACAACTGAGTTTCAACGCAATTTAAAAAGGATTTCGGGATGATAACCTCGGCTTTGACTAGGTGTGGTTCAGGAATTGTAAAAAGACATTTTTGGCATAGTGAACGTTTTACGGGAAAAATATATTTTATATCTGAGTTCCTGTTTTTTGCTTAAAAAGAACTGTAAAATTTTTTATAGTGTTCTTGTAACATTTGTTTTTTTTTTTTTGTTTTTGTTTTTTTTTTTGGGGGGGGGTGTTTTTTTTTGTATATTATTAGGTGTATAGTTTGCTCGAATTTTGTATAATAATGATAATATATTTGTCATTTTTGGAGGTGCTATTCATCAACAGAAAGTTGGTATACCAATGACACTTATTATGCTCTTCTACTCGCAGACTTGTTTTAATATTCTTACGAGACCGAATTTTTTCAGGGACTCGTAAAAGACCATGAAATAAAAAAGATTTCAAAATTTCAAAATTACCAATTTCACTAACATGGACGGTAACATTCCAGCTTCTCCTGTATACAAAGTGTATGCTATACAATTAATTCGTTACGCGTGAAGCTAGCACAAATTAAACAGACCTTCTCATAGACATAATTATCTCCGTGACTGCCTTATTAATCAAGGCTTGAAACAATTCTGTCTAATTCGACCATTATAAAAGTTATTCAATATACATCATTCCCTTGGAAAATTTTGAAGTTTCGGTCCGTCCTTTGATTCAAGATGCTTATTTTATTGAACTAGGGTGATCATTTCCTCTGTCCAGGACTTTTCAATAGCAATTACTGTTTGGTTTTTATCGGACACTATCGCAACAGAAAGGGGGGCTGGCATGACATAAAATCGGTCAAACCCACCATTTCTTTTAAACTGCCTGTACCAGGTCAGGATCATTGGGGTCGACAATTTTTCCGATGGTTTCCACCTGCATTTTATAATTCCTCATGGACGTTTGCCCTTGACAATTCGGTTATTTTGTTATTACCCCCGATTTACTATAATCATGTCGGTACCTCTGCTGGTTGAGATTCATTTTCCCGATGGTATTGCTACTTGTAGTAGCTTTATCTAAGCATCATAAATAACAAATGTATTAAGAACAACATGTCGGCTAAGAAGAAGTCTCCTGGATGAACAAGATCCTCTTCTTTCACGCAAGGAAATGAGAGTAGTCGTAAGTATACCCCCAAAGCAAGTTTAAAGGGTAACACTTATGTACAATCAGAGGGTAATGATTTAATTCATGTATTCTCATTCAAGCATTCTGGTTTTCTTTCATTTCCTAATTAACAGCTATTGTTATGGACATCGCCAATCACAGACTGTTCAAACCTGTCACAACTTCTGCAAATAAACCTGAAAACATACCATTTCTTAAAATTCAGTTTGCTAACAAAGGCCGATATGCCATTAATCTCTCCAACATTCTGTACAACAAAACAGTGAAATGTAACATTCCTTCTCACTCCAAAGGCCAATCTGTTCCAATTATCTCTTATTCCTACACTAAATCTATTGCAACCACTATTTTCATTCACAAACGGGTATTGCGTGATTTCCAGATTGATGACTTTAAAGCCAAACCGCCTGATTGCACCTGCTCCTCTTCCTCATTCAACTATAGTCCTGCTGCACTCGTGATAACGGGTGACCTAGATATCGTTGCAAACCAAAAATTATGAGATATTTTTTTCAAAAGGTCCAAAATTCCGTGAACCCCAACACATCAACTGGAAGTATAACTTCAAAATTATGATGGATGCAGTTGAAGACTTTGCCAGAATGTGGGCGAAGAAAGAAAAAGAAGATGTGGAGACATTGTCAGACTGGATCAGGTCGATTAAGTCATTAATCATGAATCGTATCCGGCGCTTGAAAACATCTATGAAAACTAGAACGCCCAGTATTTGATGATCCTCTTGTTGCTAAAACATTGACAAACCTCCAGGAAAAATACGTCATAGTACCTGCAGACAAAGCTTCTAACAATATTGTGTTTGTATGCAAGAAACACTATATATTTAGACTGTCTTGTTAAGGAGATGGGTATTGACACTTCATCTGGCAATCTTACTTAATCTCCAACTACATTATCAAGGGACGAGATAATCACAAATCACACTTCCGTGTTAGTATCATTCGGTATCAAAGTTGATGAGAATAACAGTTATCTCCATTATATTTACTGGGTGCCTAAGCTTCACAAGAATCCTACAAACAGAGATTCATTGCAGGATCTGCCAGATGCACCACTAAGCCCCTATCCAAACTCCTTACCACTTTACTGACTGCAGTTAGAGATGGTCTAAAATGCTACTGCGAAAAGCCTATTCCACGAGTGGCGTGGATCAAATGTAGATTCTTAAAAATTCCAAAGATCTCCTTGAACAGCTCTCCTCAAACAGTCTCGCATACTGCAATAGCATTCAAACTTTTGATTTTTCTACCCTT
>MJUU01032942.1:0-10708 GCA_002080025.1 Modiolus philippinarum | reverse complement strand
TATATATATATATATATATATATATATATATATGGGATGTTGTCTCCTTGACATTTATCCAATTTCCTTTCTTTTTCATATATATATATATATATTTTATTGTAGTAGGGAAAATATTTTCACGACATAATTTAACGATGAAATGAAAAGGAGTTAATGCACATGAGAAGAACTCTACCTGAATACATAACAAAAACAAACGACGAATCAAGGCTTTAATTGTTCTTCTTCAACTTGAAGTCGCAATTTCAAAGCCTTCAACAATGACAAAGTAATTTCAAGACAGGAAAAGCACCCATTTGGGCGGAATTAAATGCGTAATATTGCAAGCTAAATTCATGTTTTTATACAATTTGAATCGGGATCGTCAACAAACATAAGATTACTTGGCAAAGTGTTCTTACAACCGCTGTCATCCGTTGCCCGACAAAAAGACTCACTGTCTTTCAATTTAACCAGTTGACTTACTTGTATAAATTTGTCCTTCAATTTAACCAGTGGACTTACTTGTATAAATTTGTCCATCAATTTAACTAGTGGACTTACTTGTATAAATTTGTCCATCAATTTAACCAGTGGACTTACTTGTATAAATTTGTCCATCAATTTAACCAGTGGACTTATTTGTATAAAATGAAGTCCATCAAAAATTGTAACCAGTGGAAAAATTGTAATCAGTACAAAAAATTATAACCAGTGGACTTACTTATATAAATTTGTCCGTCAATTTAACCATTAGACTTACTTGTAAAAATTATTGCGTTATTAATTAAATTTTGTGAAAAAAACATATCAAATCTCTGGTGTAAATAACTTTGAGTGTAAAAATACCCTTGAAGTTTTAAATAAATTACAATCTATTAAAAGTCCAGTTTCATCTATTGACAGTTATGATTTTTCTACACTTTATACAACCCTTCCGCATAAATTGATTAAATCCAAATTGAGACAACTTATTAAATGGTCTTTGAAAATTTTTCTGGTCTTCAGTTCATTCGCTGTAACAAAAAGCAAGGATTCTTCTCCAATATTACTTACAACAACCATTGCCCCTGCACATGTTATGATATGATTAAGGCAATGAATCTCTTGCTAGACAACATTTATGTTCGTTTTAGCACCATTGTTTATAAACAGGTCATTGGAATCCCCATGGTCACTAATTGTGGACCTGTAATTGCAGATCTTTTTCTGTTCTGTTACGTAAGGGATTGCTTGAAAAAACTACAAAATGGAGCTATACCAAACAGAGATTCTTATTTCAATTCTCAATGATAGCAGCAGGTACATTGACGATATCCTTACTATTGACGATCCCCAGTTTTTAGATTATGTCGACATCAGTTACCCACAAGAACTTAAACTAAATAAAGCAAACAATGATTCTAAATACCACCCATTTCTTGAACTAAGTATCATCATTGACTCTGGTAAAATAAAAACTAAAATTTATGATAAAAGGGATGATTTTGATTGCACTTTTACTAATTTTCCTTTTCTTAACAGCGACGTTCCTCTTGCTCCATCCTACGGGGTGTACATATCTCAGCTGGTACAATTCGCACGCGTTTGTTCTATCCTTGACGATTTTAATGAGCATAACCTTACTCTCACATCAAAACTTTAACAACAAGATTATAGATTTCATAAATTATTAAATAAGAAGTTCTACATAAGATATAAACATTTGATATCTAACTATGACGTGACTTGCAAACAGCTAATTACAAAGGGCATTTTTAATCCTCGATTTTATGGAAATGTTGTTGAAAATGCCAAAACTGAAAAAAAATCCAGAGAAACTGGGACGTAACTAACATTCTTTACGTAATAATGGATATCGACGGGATATTCTAAACGAATCCGTTAAATTGGCTTTGGATTCCAGAGACCTGAAAATTATACACATATATATTGGCACTTCACTGATACTGCCGATGTCTAGTGAAATAAATAACTAAATACCGAAGTTACTGTGAATTTGGTTTCTGCATATGCGCATTTCGACTACTTATGTCTCTTCAGTGCAGATAAAATCTAAACGTTTTGAAGACCATAAAATGACGACTCTTTACAAAACCCTTCGGGAAGTTTTGAGTTTTTCTTCCTTATTGTGACAGTATTTTACCAGTAGACTAGGTTCCCTGAGGTAGTCGGCAGTTTAGCGCCAAGCAATTTTTGATCCTTCTTTCTAAATTACGTATCGTCACATTCCTGTCTTTTTCAAGATAGTGGTCATAGAGTTAGTAATCTACCTGTATTGGGTTTTATTCGTATGTTTATTATACTATATGGAAACGGGATACAGAAAAGTGAGGTTTGGCTACCCACAAACCGGTTTAACACAACCGCTAGCTTTTGCCAAGTCCGGCTATCCCGAATTCCTATAGTTATATATGTTTGTCTGCAGTCTGATTATGTGTTTTTGTAATGCAATTCTGTTGTGGGTTGTGACTTGTGATTGTAATTTTCGGGAATTGTAGATGTTTACTGTTATCTTTACTAGATGACAGAAACAACATATAACAACCACAGGGTAATCATCGAGTTAGTTGCAAGTAAAACCTGGAATAATTAAATAATGAGATGTGGGCACTTTCAAAAATGTGGTCAGAATAGCATTTGGAATTAAAGATAAAAATAAAATGCCAAAATTTGAAATTATGACAGTGTATCCATATGAGATTTTCTCTTTACAACAAGTACACCTTAACTTTAATATATAGAGGGCATACATCTTTCGCTCGCAGCATCTTTTTAGCACGGAATTAAATTTTAATTGAAATAAAAAGGATAACAGGTAATATCTATAATAGCTGAAAATTCCAATAACATTTTTATAAGAATGTATATCGGTTTCTCCCTAACTTCATACGTTAGCTTGGATACAAGATCGTCATCACAGAAGGCGCGACTCGTAGTGATACAGCTCATTCAACCGACTCGACCTAATACAAGATGTTGTACCATCACATTTTTGTTTATAAGATGTTTATCTACCATTCTACAAATTAAAACATTCAAAAATAGTTTCATATAAATGACATTACGTTATTATCAGTTTGAATAAGGAACTTGTTGGTGATTGTCGTGACGTCTTGCTTTTGTTGACATGGATACACGCGCGACGTCGCGCCTTTTTTATCACCACCGTGTGGTGATACGACTTTTTGTATCAGCCACCATGCAATAGGTAGTATTTCTGTCGCATTTCAAAGAAAAACACTTGGAATGTTAGATAAAAGTTAGTAATCACAGAAGGACTTAGTAGTGTGCCTGTATAAGACCACTCCTCCACCCTCCGGCCGTCAGAGTGATCTACAAGAGGCACACATCATAACAAGTATTCCTTAAACAGGGAATAGTTTGTAAAGCTAATATTTTATTCTTACGGAAAATTTTCTAAATGAAATCAAATTAAGTCTCAGAAGAATGAAATACCAATATCGACTGAATTAAACTCAAAATAATATTTTCTGAACATAGAATAAGAGGAAAATATTGTCCAACAAATGAATCAATTTATGTCTAGTTTCGGCTTTGGCTCTTAATGTTTCAAAAGAACAGGGATATGTATTAAATTATAATGACCAACTTCAACACAATCAGTTACAGGTATTATCGGTGTCGAATATGTATGTTTGTGTTCCGACGGTTTTCAACCTGATTTTCCTTCCTGACTCTTTGACTTTGGCTCTTGAAAACCCTCTAAAGTCTTCTTACTAACAAAATCAGTCTACATTTGTACATGTGTTTATATGTAGTAGATAGAAGGATACCAATAATGACACTGTAATTTTCAACATGTTTATATAGGTTGCCCTCTAGTAAATAGCCATAATGCAGATTCCCATAAGAACTAACTGAACAACAAATGCTTTCACTCTGAAATGAAGAAGTTTCATAATGATTCTAAAATTCTTTGACAATAAGACATGTACCACTATTTTTATAAAAATGAAAAGAGGGTTGTAAGCATATTTTCCCACTTATTCTCCAAATATTGACCTCTAAGGAACGTACAAAGTTTAGTTTCTGCTACATCGACTATTTAGCAGCTTGAAACTCTTCAAATACAGAGCCACTTCTAATCATCATTTTTATACCCCTCTAAAATTTCATATTTTTTTATTCCATGGGAACCATTATTTGTACCTGATGTACTTGGATAAGCATATGTATGAACTCCCAAAAAGGCACTTCATGTGATTTGCGTTTATTTACCTTAGTGTGGCCTATACATGCAAACTTGTTTACTGATATGTGGTACAAATAGCTTCTTGAGTGAGTCAGTCCATTTCTGATCAAAGCACAATAACGGTTGCCCAATGATTCCTTGTGACCTTGACCTTACTAAAGATTTCACTAGCATACCACTTTGCAGCAATTTTATGATGTTGCAAAATCTTTATATGATGGAATTCATAAATTATACCAAATATTTTATGAAAGGATATGGAGTAAATGAACATGAGACTATACACATGTGTTCACCCCAACTGCAGTATTTTTAATGAGCTGTATTTATTCCTCATCAGTAGCACTGGAACCCAAACTTAGGAGATCAATTATTGCAAAAACTGTTTAAAATGCATCAACCAAAGGAAATCCGAATAATCAGTAATATCAAATATAGCTAAGGACAAAACTACGATGGAGGGAGTTAAACCTTAGGTTTTAGAATTTACATAAATTTAGATAATAGTAATTGAACAAAGTGTACACATGAGATATAATCTCATGTACAAGTACACCATATCTACGAAAAATAAAGAGTATACATCTCCAACACGGGGAATGGTTTTAACAACTCCACACTGCATTTAAAGACAAACTCCTGTATTAAATATTTTATGAAAGGATATGGAGTAAATGAACATGAGTACATTTTGAAAATGCCATTTACAATCAAGGCTAACATCTGTTAAAATCAAATGCGTCATTTTATTGTTTTTCTTGTGTAGTTCCCTGGTTGATTGTGACATGTGATTGTAATGTTCGGCCATTGTAAGTGTTTCATGTTATCTTTCCTTCATTAATGTTGGCGATTCCTAGCACAAATGAAAGTAAAATCTGAAGAAAGTAAACGTAGAGAAGTGATGTTTTGTAAAATACGTACAAGATCTGCAGATATTGTAAGGCCGCCAGTATCTTCTTATGTAAAGCTCCAACTTTGTTATGACATAAATCTCTAACGAAAAGAAAAATATGATTTACATTTGTCGGACAGATAGAATAAAACAAATTGTTTATGATCTATATACAAATAAACACCCTTTTGTAACAATTAGAGAGACTACATGAATTAATAGAAGAGACAGTATCAATGCAGAATAAATATTTTTAATGAGTAAAACATCACTTTTAGTACTAAATATGAGAGGTTCCCGATGCATAGTATTCAACAGACATAGGAGAGTGCTTCATCAAACAGAAATACATGCACATTGTCTGAAAATATAAAACTGATTTGTTTGTTTGTATGGGGTTTAATGCCACTTTCAGCAGTATTTCGGTATATCGTTTTGGTCAATTTTAGTGGTTGAGGATTCAGGTGAATCTGGAAAACCACAGACTTTGGAAGATAACTGATACATGTATACCTTATCACGAACGGTAGCAAGTCTAGTGCATAAAAAGCGTGGACGAAAACTAATTACCTAAATCACTCGGCCACCCAGGCCCTTAAAATTAATTTCTTAAAGCAGAAGGGATGTATTTTGGAATCGTGATGTTCAGTAACTTCTGTATTCCGTTATCTTATATTTTCAAAATCAACCATAAAATGAGGATAATTTAGAAATACCACTTCAGGCTGTAGATCGAAATCAGTGTTACGTTCTTTTTTCAAGTTCCGTCTATTTCAAACTGACATATAGGTACATATACATGTAAATTTGAATAAAATAACTTAATGCTTCAATTTGATGTTAATAAGTGTAAATCAGTTACCATATGATTTAGTTTAAGTCCTAAACATCTTTTAGAAGTTGATAACTTCTATAGCCATGTACATTTGCTAGCAAACGTAGTGCTTATATATCAGTAGCATAATCGTGAAATGGACTATACTCCCATATTATTGAATTAAATTTTCTTTCAAACTTTGCAACTTAATTTCAAAGTAACTTGGTACATGCTTGACTTAAACTGTTGTCAAACAGTAAAAATACTTACAAAACACTTAGTACTTTAAAGACACCGAATAAACCATTCTTTAAAACTGTCAAACCGTTGTGGGATAATACTCTGAAATTGAAAGCAAAGAAATAATCAGACATATCTGGTGATACTAATCTCCAAAGCTATTCTTTGAAAAATCTATGCATATGCAATCACTTGAAAAACTTTAAAAAATAATTTGTAATAATCAAATTCCATCGTAGAATTTTTTTATGAATTATTTCCAAAATTTGAAAGTTTTTGAGTTACACAGAACGCAATGTTTCAAAATGTATTAAAAAATGACAACATAAATCCTTTGGACAGATATAAAAAATGCCGATCCTTACATAATTGGTGACCTCTAGCTTAAAACAAAGTAATCTCTATCTGCTTTTTTCTTAATCGAAAACATTGGGAACAAAGCGACACTCGCGAACATCAGTTATTTAAATACTTCATTCTTTTTAAAATACCTTTAATAAAAAATATGAATGTCACATGAAGATTGGGAGAAATTATAAATATATAAGATAAAGCGGTAGACTGAAGTGAACAGTACACGCATTTAAAAGTTGATATTTCGAAACCTATCCAGTTCTTTATCAAAACACTAAAAAAAAGTAAACAATACAATGAAACAAAAACTTTTTACAAAGACTACACTACAAAAATTTTAACAAAGTATCGACAGTTACATCATGGACGCTGTTGACTGCAAATGTAACATGAGAAGGGAAAAAAATGTTGTCAGTGTCTGTACATCGAAACTTCAAATAACACTTACAAAATTCTAACTCTAAGTAGTTAGACTGAGTGTTCAAAAAAAGGTGACAAAATTTTCAGTCACCATGACTTTCTTCTGTGCCTTAAACAAGCTCTTTTGTATAATTGAGATTGCTGATAACATATATCAAATATACCATGAAAATGTACATAGAATGTCATTTGTTTTCCCTTCACACAGTTTTAGTCCAAGATTTCTAGTAGACATTTTAAATATTAATACACTTACAACACATGTATCCCTTCAATGTCTTTCGGAAACTGTGTAATGGATTCTAAACCGAGGTTACTACAATTAACTTTCTTCACGTTTTTACTGATTTCATATCGGCAATCGACATTTCCAATTTTTACTGCATAAGTCTCCAGTACAATCAAGCAGGCTATTATGATGATCTTCTTTGTTGAATCATGGGAATCCATCACTGCAGTTTAACTAAAAATGTAAAACAAAACTAAGAAATAGTTATCATATATATTTGTATAATAATGCTGAAGCTTTTTGTTAATGTCAAGCTTCATCCTTATTTCAATTCGACTTAACGATACTGCAATGATGGCAAAACACTTGTATTCAAACATGATTTTCAATATTATTTGATATATTAATAATGAGAGAAATATTCCTACCACTTGACAACAAATACAGCAAACTTGCATTCATCATATCTGGGATTTGAAAATGAATAATACCTTGCAAGCGATACAAAACTTATAGACCACAAGAAAACTTTTGAACTTGATCCTTTGATGTAAAATTGTTCCTGATCAAATCAATATAACTGTTAAAGCAACTGACATAACATAAAATATTCACAAGCCTTTTCTCTTGTTTTAGCAGAAAATCATTATATACATATACAAATATCATGAACATCTTACAATTACTTGGCTACATACTTTAGTTTTCAATGCAAATTCGTCAAGTTTTTTTAAGTAATTGGGAGGAAATATTGATAAAAAGAAAAGTAACATAAGCAACAGGCAATAGCCCTTCAACTTTTGATATATTCAAATCATCATTACTTAAAACAACGGCAGTAGAATACCGAAGGTAGGAGTGGTATTTACAAAAATCGAAGTCCAAAGAAATGTTGCGCTTACTTGAGTGGCTAACAAAATAACTAAATACCGAAGTTACTGTGAATTTAGTTTCTGCATATGGCCATTTCGACCATTCATGTCTCTTCAGTGCAAATCAAATCAAAACATTTCACGGGAAATCTATAAACCAAAATATGTGTTAAAGCTGATAGAAACAAATAACACATACGATCTAATTTAGAAAAGCCGAAACCTGCTAAAGACAGAGCTGTGCAGGAGGGAGGTTATTCTTATTTTTAAATAAAATTTTCTTTCTGAAATTCGTATATTATTTACAAATAAAATCGGTTTTGGGCCCGCACCATAGAACTGACTGCTAGGTTGGTAAATACCCTCAGAGACTAACAATCTACGGCCTAATTGTAATACATAACAAAACCCCGAAGTAGTTGCGAATTAACCTCGTGCAATATAAATTCTACTCGGGATAATATTCCCCAAAAGTCATGTAATACCCCTATCTCATACAATTTTTAATCCTTCACATGTCGAATAATTAATAAAATGTGCATATAAATTACTACTGGGAGCTTGATAATGTAAAGAAAGGAAATTCACATTGCTTTATTAATATACAAAAATAACAAAGTTGTATATTAAACAGTAAATTTCGTTATGTTGTACACGTGTCTTGAAGGAGTAACCTACGAATAGCAGTATTAAAATCAAATAATATGGTAAGCTATAATCCAAAAGTAGTCAAGAAGAAATTCTCATAACCAAAGATGTCGAAAAAGGAAACCAAATCCAGTACCAAGGACATTGAGTTTAGAGACCTTGAGCCATATAATGAAACTGATGCATTCATTTACCAATTCTCATTCTTAATCTATTTAAATCAGCTGATTTCCCTCATACCAAAGAATCCAATGGATTTTAAGTGTAATTTACGATTTTTTTCATATTTATTTTTTAGTTCAAATGCTAAGAATGATTTGCACATTCCTGTTATCCTGTAAAGTAATCAGTTTGGTAGTACTCTTAAAATTAATTTGTTTTGTTTCAAAAAGGAAAACACATCTTTGATCCTGTCATCCTGTTTACTGTCTCTAAAAACAAGTGCATTAATTCATATTCACTCTTTTTTTATTCAACACAGGTGAGTTGTTTCTAGTATTTACGGAGACAATCTAACGACGAAATTGGAAGAGTGAAAGAGAAATTATCTGTAGGACCATTTAATAGTCAATCAAAAGTGTCTACCAAAATACAATGCATTACTTTGCAAAAAAGATATATTACTATGTATTATATTTTGAAACTTATCCTTTTGATATTTTCAAAATTCAATATCTAAGTTAACATCTGGGTACTAGGAAACAAGACTTGATATTCCCCGGATTTCTAATTGTCAACAAAACAAAGAGAAAAAATCGATAAAATGTTTAAAAAAAAGTATCCAACTTTCGAAATAGATGTTCTTTTGTATATGTAGACGGAAACAGTTCGTAGATGGAAGGTACGACTGGTTCCAGGCTATATTTATGCCGGTTTTATAATGTAGCTCTATACAATTAGTAGTATTGATTTTAAATGAGGTCTACTCATGACTATATGGACAGCTGGTCAAGATTGGTTGACCGAGTCCAGCGTAAAGTCATGACAAGAGTGTCAAGTAAAAATCCCGAGTAGACTGTGAGGTACAAGCAAGGAAATGCTGTTTCGACCAATCAGCGAAAAGCAAAATTTCTTGTCATTTCATTAATTTTCAGGTTACCATAAACAAGAGCATCGTTGATGTAAAAAAAAAAGAACAGAAACAAAAGATGCGTATTGTCATTTTTACACGGTAGTTTTTTTCAATTTATTTCTCGAAATTACTCAAATACAAAAACAGTTGCAGGTACGGGAAGATATTTGTACACTTACAATTTATGCCGGATTGAAGATGGTTTTGTTTAAATTTCTATCTTAGTATTTCTGATCATGGAATAACCTATGCTTCACCTAGGTTCGGCTTTTTCATTGAACGTCAAAAACATTATACCTTGATGACGCATCCTTTTTTGTCGCTATTAGCGTACAGCCGTTTTAGATAATCGTCATACCAGCTGGGGTTGATACATCGTTTAACCCGGTTTAACTCACCTCCTTATCTATAATAAAATGACCTTTCTATGTCAATAACATGTCGCCTGTACAAATTTGTTCTGTGTTTGGTAATGTGTGATATTTGATTTGTTGTCCGTCTTATTCAGTTTTCTAGTGTCTCCCTCTGAATATGCTTCGGACTTTCGTAATTTACGAGACAAATAACAAATTTAACGAGCAGTACTGTCAGAAGTAGAAATGAAAATGGCAAAGAGAAAGTAGATGTAAAACCATCGAAAAAACTTTAAATTGCAATGAATCTGACTTGGTAAAATTAGAATCAGTAGAAAAAGGTAGTCATTCGATACTGTAGGATTTCAAGATCAGTTTCATACCGTCCTCAGTCCCAAAGATATCATTGGGACAAATGACTTCCTTACCACAAACTCATACAAATAACTTACTTTTTTCATGTCATCCTACCTTGTTAACATGTTCCTATCAGTGTATTGATAAATGCAACTTAAGATATACATGTATATTCTAAATGAAACTTATATACCGGTATTGACGATGCTGTTTAATTTTTCTCTATATATGGTAAGAAAATACAAGATGAAACAGT
>MJUU01032938.1:1925-21414 GCA_002080025.1 Modiolus philippinarum | reverse complement strand
ACACGTCAGTGTTATGTATAACCCGTGTTATGCAAGCAACGTAAAAAAATGTGAGTGAATTAAGAATATAGCCCGTTTTACCCGTCTCAACTGTAGTGAATAACGAAACTTACATGTTTGCTTATTTTCGTTAATCCCGTAGATATTAGTTAACTATGGGGAAAAGCCGTAGGTTTTCAAAAAACGTTTTTTGAAAACCTACGGCTTTTCCCCATAGTTAACTACTGAGACCTGACGACCTTGCATAGACAGGGCATTCCCCTATCCACCAACTGGGGACGCGCCCGGCAGCTCTGTAGCCGAAGCCCCTGAAAACCGATCCAGGTGCCGGGTAAATTTATATGCATAGCCTCATATTATGTGAATCACCGTTGTACATGCGTAGTAATGAAACTGTTGTATAATGCATTGAAAAAAAATACCATGTAAGCATATCACGTATGTCAAATATAAGCTGGATAATTATATCCCATTTATAACTCTTATTTTAAACCTGACTATTTCTCTATGAACAGTACCTGATTGCGAATAAACAGTTTATCTTCCCCTATCAGCTTCATTCGGTTATTTCCTTCATTTCTGTATCCATGATTGACTTGTCTGCCTAGGCTTTCATTTCCTCTGATGCTTTAATACTTCAAAAACAAGGTAAATGATTAATGTGTGTATATATATTTCTTACAAATGCATGGATGCTTCACGTAACATATGCCCGGAACCTGAATCGGTTTCAAGGGGCTCAGGCTACAGAGTTGCCGGGAGCGTCCCAAACTGGTGAATAGAGAAATGCCTTATGTATGCACGTTGGTCAGGTCATAATGCGGAAAACCTGGAACGAACTCTTGTAGCCCAACTCTGTGGAGAAACGCCACGCTCCATGCAGTATAAAAACCCTTTCTTTTCAAAAAGAGCAGTTTCACTGGGTCTCATATTGAAGGCTAAACATCCCGAAAACCCATTTCTGCTTTTTTCCAATGGCAATCAAAATCGTCCCGCTTTTCCCTTCCATCTACTTTCTTCTCTTACTTAAGATTTTGTTAATCAATAAACTTGTTACCTATCAATCAATCTTTTTCATTATCTATTCATTTTTTTCGTTTTTCAGTTCTTTATTTGATTATAGTTACAAATTGATTTAAACCCATATTTTTGCCTTGATCGTCATATGTAAGCCCGCATATTATTTTCAGTTCCATAACGACATGATAGATCCATTAGCAACGTCAAAAATCTGTATTCACCATATGCCGAACAGCTATGGCTGTAATGAAGGAAAAAAAAGGTGGCATTAGTCCCCAACAACACACACAAACAAGGAGATTAATACTTAAATTAAACAACAGGATAAGGCGGAACCAGATGAAGGGTATTTAAGGGGCATGGAACCCACATTTTCTGGATTTTTAAAAATGTTTCATGCATAATTTATGCAAAAAAATCAATTGAAACTGGCAAAAATTAACCCTTTTTTCTTATAACCCCTTTAGAACACTCTTTTCCCAATACTGGATCTGCCGGTCTAGTGTGAATGCAACACCAAGAAGAGTCACACGAATCCTGGAGGTAATCAGTAATCGTAACCTCCTGGCACATGTTATTAGTGATTATTATTAAGCAAAATAATAAAGAAATAATCATGCTTACCCTTACGGAGCACCTGATGATACCTCAGTTTTTATAGGGGTTCACACTGCTAGTGCTTTAGTTTTGTGGCGTTTTTGTTCTTTTTTGTTTGTTTGTTTTGTCTTTGTCATACTATCTCAATTCGTGTTGCTGTGAATTGCCGTGATTTTGAATTTATGATATTAGAATTTTCCCTTTCCTCGTTCTTGCTGCTGATGTATTGGAACCCATGTTTTCGGTAACCTGACATACGTGTACATATAAAAATTAATTTTATTGAATAGAGAAAAAATTGCAAAAGCCTGGTGATTTTTCTTTTTCTCTTTGCCCTCTAACTTCGACATCACTTCTCCTACGACATCACTTCTCCTACATATATTCAAGTAAGAAATCTTCTGTCGCCCTATTTAATAATATGGTTCATGCCCCCGCTTCCTACAAAAATAAATGTGTGAACCTTTTACTTTACCATATGAATGTGGTAAATCTCTCAATGTTAATTTTTCTATGTACCTGATTGCGAACAGAGTTTATCTTCCCATATCAGCTCCATTCGGCAATTTCTTTTATTTCTATTCCCATGATAAACCAATCTTCCTACGCGTGAATTAGTAATTTACCACTTTTTAAAGAATTGGAAAAGTGGAGAAATGGGTAGGTGCGGGACATTTAGCCTTCTTTAAGAGACCAAATGAATCTGCTCTCCTTAGAAATATAAAGAAGGGATCTTTTTACTGCATGGAACGTGGCGCTCTCTACAGTTTGGCTACACGGTCTGGCTTTTCGTATTATGACCTGACTACGCCGCATTCCCCTATCCACCAAATGGGGACGCGCCCGGCAGCTCAAACGCCGGGGTCCTAGAAAACAATACACCAGTCGTCATTAGGAAAAAGTCTAATTTTTTTTCTCAGGGTGCTTATTACGTGCTATTTATGATTGTAGTTTGTACTGGCATGTGGTTTGAGAACTTATCAGTAATATCTACACGCCAGTGTGTGCAGGATTGTATGAATGAATTGCATGTATACTACCGTCATCGGTTAAGATTTCACCTAAACAATCTTACAATTTACAGATATATATTCTGTGGTTTGTCATCTTCAACATGATGCTTCAGTTCAGTCATTACATATCTTTTAACCAGTATGTGTTCATTATAAAAAAGAAAGAAAATATGGCGAATCGAGCTAAAAGGTGCAGAAAAGACTATCCAATTTCAGCAAACACAAACAATATTTCAAATGTTACTGTTAACAATTCCAAGTGAAACAGAATAAGAGCAACATCAAAAAGAAAAACCCAGATCACTCCTACTCTAGTTATTCAAACGTCGGAGAGGCAAATGCAGAATATCATCAGCAATATGAAAACTACAAATAATTAAACATCTTGTAGTAAATGTGGGAAAGTGGTATTTCACTTAAAGATACACAAGAAAAGAATAGTTATATTGACTAGTTTCGCCATCACCATACTTTTCTAGTTGATTCAAGGCAAGGCATTCATTGCTCTGCTATAAATTTAAGTGTGCTCAATGTCCTGTTCCTTGCATTAATAAGACGACGGCAAATTTTGAAAATTAAAGGATGTCGGCTTCATCACAGAAATTAGAAATAACAAGTAAATATCATTACAGGAAGATGCCACAGCTGAAGAACTTCGGTTTTCTTCCAAGTAACACAAATGGACAATGCGTCTCCTCGATATGTATATCTTGGTCAAAAGTTGGTCGCAAAATAGTCACTTATGATTCTATACAAAACACCTTTTTCCTGCAAATGCTCGTCAGCCTGCTAAACGTAATTGATCACACAAAGTCATTGGTAAATGGTAATTATATCAAGAAATGCCACAATTATTTCCTAGTGAAATTGTCATAGAAGACAGAACACCTGACTTGCCAGTTCTAACGGAAGATGATTATAGATTAACCTTTGTCCATGAAGACGTTAGATGTTCTATTAAGGTAGATACACACTGTTGCACTGCGCAGTGCAATCGCGCATTAGAAAAAAATACAAAGTTGAATTTGACAAGTTTTTCCTTTGTGACCTATAATTGAATGACTAATTTGAAACGGCATATTTAGTCCATTTTGCCGCAAATTAACTTTCTTTTCCCGTAAATAATGTTTATTACAGAAACTTTGTAAAAAAATCTCCGTTAAAAGCATGATGATATATACATTCTTCATTGCAACAAAGAGATCACATCATAAACTATCTTTTTACAAAAAGATTTTAAAATTCTCATGAATAAAAGGTTCACTTTTATTTAGCCGAAAATTCCCTTTCCATATTTTTCCGTGCACTCTATGTAAATTCAGGCGAAAAAATGGCTAAAAGTGAGCAAAACTTGGTGACCCATACTTTTTATTACAGATTTCAGGTTAGTAGGATTAGTTCTTCAATTGTACCGACTTTTCACAAAATCTCATGGATATGTACGTTAGTGTCTATTTACCTTAAAAAGCTTGATATTATGGCAATACTAGAAATACATGATAGCATGTAAGAAATTCCAGAAGATGGTTTTTTCCTCGTGAACAAACGAGTGCCAACAAAATGATAATTCCAAGAGAAACTGAATGTCAGAAGAAAATATCTTCATGCTTAACTGAATTTTCTTTACAAAATATTTAAAGGTGTGTTGTTGATAATTTCCCTCAGTCTGTTTGTCTTCAAATCGTTAATATTTGATATCGAAAAAAAATTATTACAATACAAAGTCAATTATAAATTACATCTACATTTAGTTAATATAAAAACAATAAAATAAAGAAAAAATGCATATCTTTTCTTAAAAAAAAGGTATAACTGTTTCCAATGTGAATATTCAATGTTGCCATTGACAATATTATATATAGTTTATGATTGATTGAATGATTTGTTTATGTTTTACGCCAACTTCAGCAATGTTTCAGCTATATCGTGGCGAGAACTGTTTAGTATATTAGACATTATACTTAAAATGTAAAAAATGGATAACAGAAAACACCTACAATGGCTAAAAATTATAATTACATGCCACAATCTGTCATGGAACTACACAAGAAAAACACGAATAAGACAAGAGACAAACGTAGAAAACAATATGAAATCGGGACAGCCGGACTTGGTACCGGCACTAGTAAAAGCCAGCGGTAGGGTTAAACCGGTTTATGGACACCCAAACCTCCCCTTCATCTGTCCCGTTTCCCTATAGTATGATAAACATACGAATAAAACCCAATACAGGTAGACTTCTAACTCCATGACCATTAATCCATTTTTGGAGTCCATCTAATGACAATTTATAAAAAAAAATGGACACAACAACGTCATGAGTATATTAAAAAAACGTCTGATGAGAATGAAAGGCGTTTGTTAATGTATTATAATTATAATCTTTTCATGTTATGTATAGTATGAAAGTTGTTCATTTTCTGTTAACAATCGCTTTCTAACATTTATATTCAAAATGATGATTTTGTATTTACCGAACTTTTAATATTTTACTTATTTTTGTCATGCTGTTTGATTTCTAATTGTACTGGCGTCCCAACACATTTGTGGATTATCAAAGATTAAAAAATACAAGATAAGCTGTTTATTCAACATGTGAAATCGTATTAAAATTGGAGTAAATAATAGTTAATTGATACTTCAACCTTTTAAAATTAATTCATTTTTACTATTGGTCAAAGTGGTTTTCGGGGTATCCAGAAAACAAATAGGAGCTTTAGTATACAATTTGGAAAAGCGTTTGTTTAGAAAAAAAACAGAGAGGTATCGACTTTCGAAAATGTTAGACAAATGTCGAGCTCGGCGAGCGGAAATTCTTCTTTAATATATTATGTATATTATTGTATATAAATTATTTGATGTCTGCTGAAATTAAAATATGTAAACGTTTACATAGCGAGATGTTTCATTTAATGGACAATTATGTATATTGAATACGGTGTCGTTGGAATTCCGTATCCTCTGTTCGGACGACCAAAATATCAACTTTGTTTCCTTATGGAAATTCCACTATAGAAAACAGAATACGAAACTGAAAAATAAAAACCATATTCTGTGGTCTCATAGAAATCCGAAACCGTCAATAAACTGAAATAATTGCGATCCATCCGCAGTCAATTCATTATTGTGAATTCCCCATTGATCAAAATATTATGACCGGCTGTTTTGAACCCGAATCATAGAGTCCCTGTTTCTTGGGAAGTAGCTTGGTATTTCACGTCGATTCGAAGTAGTTAATAAAAATTTCCCTATTTTATTTCACATCTGTATCTTTCAACAGTCAGTACTAACTCTAACAATAATATATTTCACAACAATTTCAATAAAGATAAGATTGATTGATTGAATTTTGTTTTACGTCTACTGAGCAATATTTCAGCTATATCAAGACGAGAACAAGTTTGTTAATAAATAATCACTTTGGGGTATGGAAAGGGCCATGAGACGGGAAATTCTGACTGCCACTGGAAAAGTAGGGTGAAATCGAGAGGGGCGGGTAATTTAGCCTTGTAGCTGATCACTTACGGACCACTCAAAAAAAGAGCTTGCTACAAGGGTTCTTTTACGGGCAGGAAGCGTGGCATTTCTTCCAACACGTGGACCTGAGTTTACATCCCATCCGAAAGATGGGTTGTGTATTTATTAATGCCGCACAACCATGGAATGGGTCCTATTTCTATATCCCGGGGTTCCCTCGGGGTCAGTCCCGTTTAGGAGGGGTCATACCCGGCAAGCCGGATATTTTCGGTCCTATTTCTAAATCCCGAGGTTCCCTCGGGGGATAAAGATTAGAAATTGACTGTCAAGAAAGAGCGAAACTTATGTTATAAAAAAAATTACTTCTAAAGTTTTATCTAAAACGAGTAAATTGGCTGAATTTCGCATTATTCGGTTCTTCTTTGTACATTGTCCGTTTCAGCTTGTTACGGGTGAAATCGCAGCTTTTGTTTGTCAATATGAAATAATATAATTAAATTAACAAAATAATGATTTACAAAACATAAATGAAATAAATATCTAATCAGTAGTTTTTTTTAAAAAAGTTATTGTTTATAGAAAATGAAATAAACAAAAACGAATCAAACTCATTAATTAAAATATCAAATCCATTTCAATTTACGGATGGGCAAATTCATACGGTCATGACATCATGGAAAGTTTAAGTGATCATGTGTAGACAAGGGTTCTCCATACATGTCTATATAAAATTGCCATGAATTTATTCTCAAAGTTGTGAGTGTCTGTAGTTGCTTCACGTGCCTTATTACTTTAATCGACATAGTAGGAAGGAACGAAAACCAATGATGAGCTTCGTTTCATCAAAGTTTCCGGTATTGCCATCCAGAAAAATTAATAGATTTGTTACCAGAGGAGGAAAGATTTAGTTTTTGGCAAGGGATATCTACAAGTTGTTCGTCTTTCAGGAGTGTTTATTGACATTCGAAAGGGGGATAAGATCTTGTGAATAGCACAGAAGAAGTAATTAAGGGACATTCAGATTCCCACTACGAAAGGTAACATGATTTCTTTCATTTATCATTTATATAAATAATATTATACAACTTTGAAGCAGTAAGATATTTCAAATTACATAAATTCAAATAATAACTTAAAATTAATGATAACAAAATTTTTCAAACTGTCGCAGCAGTAAAAGGAATACAAAAACATTTTTATTTCCACTTTCAGCGATGCTATTAACAAAAATAGCATAAATATGCAATCTTTAATGTTAATCGATACAAAATAATTAAATAGTTCATGCTGGAAATACCTGGACATTACTTGAGTTATGCACATTTATTGAAATAATATAAATGATTCAAAAATAGACATTTTTTTCTTCAGAACTAAAAGCAGTTCCTTTAGAGTTGTGCATATATACAAAAATGCACAGATTTGGAATGAAGTTTTCACAGAGAAACAAAAGGAATCCACCTTCTGCATAGGTTGTTTTTTATCTTGGCACATGCCATCTGAGAAAATACGGGGTCTAGAGAAAAAGTGTTTTGTGATACCTGTAGATATAAATAAAAAATTACAATCTGTATGATGAAATTCCAACTGCAAAAAAGTTACCGTAAACATGCAACAGTGAATTAAAGTGTTCAAATTGGCCTCATTCAAACAGTTATTTCATCGACATCCTTCCGAAAAATATGTTTGAGTGCTAACATTCCAGCTCCGTCCCACAGCAGCATGCAAATATCTGCAAATAAAGTGTCCGATAAGATTTAAGAAATAAATATCTGTGATATGAAAAGACGTAGAGCTAGACTTAAGCGAACTAATACATTAAGAGGTCTTGAAAATAGAAATAACATCAATGTGCAGTGTGTTGGTATGTACAATAACCAGCTTTATTCAAGTATAACCAGCAACGCAAACTGTATTTACAGTTGCAGAAAATGAAACTGAAAATCATGATATCATTGCTTTGGCTACAAAAAATAAGCTCTGCTCATATGGACCTCCTCAGTCCATACTTGTCATACATCTGAATGTCCAGCAAACATTCCATTTCCAAAAAGCATAGGTGATGAATTCACATGGGCAAAGTAATGCTTTGAGAAGCTACAAAAAGATGATTTAAATGTCTCATATGTTACCAATGATGAAGATAGTTCTGCATACAAAGCTGCTGAAATATTACAAGGTAGCATTCACCATTCTTTGTACACTCGACATTTCTCCAAAAATCACAGAAAATTCATTAAAAAAATGCAAAGCTTGGACACTTGTTGCCCCGACGAACCAAAACTATGTGTGCCCCGACGAACCAAAACTATGTGTACAAGGGTACTGAAGACATGGCCGAGAGATGTCGGACAGAAATCCATACAGCACATTCCCTGTATGCAGGATACTTTAATAAAATAAAATAAAAATTGTCCTACAGCTGTCACGCAATTGTAAACTGTTATGCAAGGGACATTTTGTTCAAATGCGTAAAATTTCGTTTGTCTCAAACGGCAATGGAAAATACAAATACGCAGAAAAGTGTGGCCTTCAACACATCCTTGCGACGATCATTGCCTAAGAATGCCACATTTTCAAGAAATTTTTCAGGGAGAGCTCATTCTGCGGCATATGCCATAAACAATGTGGTTAGAATTTAACGAGCTTTGCGGTTGCATAAATGACTGCATTCTAATTGTATATCCTTGTCAGTTATGTCATGTAGTTCTGAACTGGTTATTTTAATCTACAGCACATAAGCAACTCTATGAGCTTTTTTTATGATGGTCAGTGCCTGGCCACTTGATTTTCATAACCCAATAGCCTACCCCTTTTCAGTCACTTCTCCAACAAAGTCAACACAGCCATGTTCATTCTGTACAGGGGTTGACAATTTTGATAATCGAGAAGAAATGTTTTGCCAAAATTGATCCATATTGATCCTGAAGGTCAAATCAGATTTTATGAAAAGAATTTTACAACCTACACTATATTTTAGGATAGCATAGTGTAATTCATTAACCAACAATAGTAATGATTATGCTTACCATTCAGAAATGAAGCATACTTTTCATTCAAGCTGAACGTGTGCCCAATTTAGTCTAAAACAAGATGTGTTTTGTGAAACACTTATGCCTTCGAGAAGAAGTTTAGAAGAAACATTTAGCAACTTTGAACAAGAATTATTGTCCTTCTGACGAAATAATTTGTACGAAAAAATTCTGGTACCAACTGAAAAGTTTATCACACAAAATGATGATTGCAATTGGATTCAAACACAGAATTCACCCAACTGACCCCCTCTAGTCATAATCAAAGCATTAATAACAAAAAAAAAAAAAAAAAAAAAAAAAAAAAAATCAACCCCCTTTTTCTGAACTTTAATAGTTAACTCATCGTGTTCTGTCTATCAGTGTTTTCAGTATTTTGATTACATCATGAATATTTTCCTCAATACTGGTTCCCCAAAAGTTGAGGAATATACAGAGGAGAGGAATGTAATAATAGATATTTTTAGTAACATCCATCATCACTGATATATATATAATATATATAAATTAATACCTGTAAAAGAAATTGAATAAATGAAGAAAATATGCTGAATAGTTTAAAAGATCTTTATACAAAACAGATTCTATAGATATTGAGATGTTCTTAATATTTTTTTTTAATTGATGAAAAAAAATGTTTCATATGCATTTGTTTTTATCTTTTTTCTCCAAACTAAAGTTACACTATCTCGACTTTTTCAGAGAAGCTGCCAGTCTCATAAATACTTGTATAGAATACCAAAAACAAGACATTATCCTATATAATTCCAGAGACATGTAAAGCCATTTATACCGCTTTGAAAGACAAATACTTTAAGGCGAGTTAACATAGTTTTTGATTGATTGATTGAATATTGTTTAACGTCTACTCAGCAATATTTCAGCTATATCAAGACGAGAACAAGTTTGTTAATAAATAATCACTTTGGGGTATGGAAAGGGCCATTGGACGGGAAATTCTGACTGCCACTGGAAAAGTACGGTGAAATCGTCAAGGGAGGAGAATTTAGCCTTGTAGCCGATCACCTACGAACCACCCCAAAAAGAGCTTGCTACAAGGGTTCTTTAACGTGCAGGAAGCGTGGCATTTCTTCCAACACGTGGACCTGAGTTTACATCCCATCCGAAAGATGGGTTGTGTAATTATTAATGGGTCCTATTTCTATATCCCGGGACCCTCGGGGTCAGCCTCCGTTAAGGAGGAGTCACACTAAGCAAGCCGGAGATACTAGGTCCTATTTCTATATCCCGGGGTTCCCTCGGGGTCATCTGTTAGGAAGACTCATACTCCAAGCTCAGAGGATGCTACGGGCCTATTCATAAGCCGGGACCGCGCACGGCGGAACATAGTTTTTTGTATTTGTTCTTAATGATAAAAATGAATAATAAGTGTACACACATATATATGTAAAACAATTCACATTACTGTCCATAATGTTCAATCTGAGTCAACTGATCATCTGTGTTAACGGGTTACCATTTTCAAATGGAGGAATTCGGTTAGGTTGTGATTGGACCATACTTGTGGTACTTGAAGGAGACTGAAAATGGGTCTCAAAAATGAGTTGCTGGATTTTGATTTAAACCGATGCCTTTGACCTTTTTTTCTCTTATTTTCCTATGTTCGTTAGAAATATGTTTAGCAAATGTTGTATCCTCATCTCCTGTCTCTTCCGTCATTCCTGCCCTATGTTTTCCGGTAGAGCTGTGTTGTAGTGAGGAAAGGACCGACATAGCTTTTTCCCATCACTGCTCTGTGTCATTACGCTTTGTCCTTTTAGAAGCTGGGTAATTTGTTGGCTGGCTGGCTACACTACTGTTTTGGCTGCCATCACTTTCATTTAACAAGGAAGCATCCTACAAGTAATAAAATGTTTTATTAAAAAAGATGTAATTAAATTTATATTTCTTTTTATATAGGTGCCATCATCAGTTGAAGAATAGGAACGTACCGCTAAGGATTTTGAAGATAAGTGGAATTTTCCTAATTGCACAGGGCTATGGATGGCAAACACATAACCATAAGATGTCCTATAGGAAGTGGGTCAACATTTTATAAGTACAAAGGATATTTTAGCATTGTTTTAATGGCTGTTGTAGATGTTGACTACAAATTTATTTTCATTGATATGGGCTGCAATGGTCATGCAAGTGATGTTGGGATATTTGTCCGGTCTGCTTTACCAGAGCATTAAGAAAAGTTGGATCCCCTAAACCATTACCCGGGAGACAAAATGCAGTTCCATACATCATTGTTGGAGATGAAACGTTTTTTCTCGAAAACCTTATCCAGCACAGCTTGATGAATCGAAAAGAATCTTTAACAACAGATTATCTAGAGAAAGAACAATAGTGGAAAACGTCTCTTGCTATGTTTCAGAGGCCAGTTGCGTAAGATGCTGAAAAAGTTAAAACAATCGTTTTGGCCGCGTGTGCTCTTCATAATTTTCGGCGAGTAAAATCTACTGCTATTTATAAGCCACCAGGAAGTGTCGATTCCCAGGATTTAGAAAATCACACAACTACTGAAGGAGAATGGCGTAATGGTCCAAATCCACAAAATAACTTGTGAAAGTACTATTATTCGTGGGGTTCCAATTTTCGTTGATTTCTTGGTTTGCTTAAACCACGAAATTAAGTTCCCAACGAAATACGGTTTTCCTCTTAGTTTTAATGCATAGAATTCGAAACCAAGAAATTAAGTACCCATGAAATAGTGATATTTATAAAACCACGAAAATTGACGTCAACGAATAAAAGTACTTCTACAGTAATCAAAGTAAAGATTGATTGATTGATTGCATATTGTTTAACGTCTACTCAGCAATATTTCAGCTATATCAAGACGAGAACAAGTTTGTTAATAAATAATCACTTTGGTGTTGAAAGGGCCATGGGACGGGAAATTCTGACTGCCACTGGAAAAGTAGGATGAAATCGTCAAGGGCGGGGAATTAAGCCTTGTAGCCGATCACCTACGGATCATCCAAAAAAGAGCTTGCAACAAGGGTTCTTTAACGTGCAGGAAGCTTGGCATTTCTTCCTACACGTGGACCTGAGTTTACATCCCATCCGACAGATGGGTTGTGTATTTATTAATCCCGCACAACCACGGAATGGGTCCTATTTCTATATCCCGGGACCCTCGGGGTCAGTCTCCGTTTAGGAGGGGTCACACCCCGCAAGCCGGAGATACAAGGTCCTATTTCTATATCCCGGGGTTCCCTCGGGGTCCTCTGTTAGGAAGACTCATACTCCAAGCTCAGAGGATGCTGCGGGCCTATTCATAAGCCGGGACCGCGAATGGCGGTCAAAGTAAAGAAGAAAGAAACAAAGCGGGATGCCATGAAGAAGACAAGAAATGGGTAGGGGCAGGAAATTGATCCTTCTATACGAGTCCAAGTGACTCTGCTCTAGAAGGGTCTTTATACTGTTTGGAGCTTGACGTTTCTACAGTTTGGCCACAATGGTTCGCGGTCAGGCTTTCCGTATTGTAACCTTAATACCCCGCATAGTCAAGGCAATTTCCTATCAACCAACTTGGGACGCGCCCGGGAGTTCTGTAGCCGGAGTCCTTGAAAACCGATTCAGGTGCCGGGCTTTTCATAAATGCAATACATTTGTGTTGATATTGTGGAGAACAGTCATCAAGTGAAAGATTGGCTCACAAAATCAAACGAGTTAGTATATATATTTATCTCTAGCATCTGGAATAATCCATACTTGCATCGACTACTCATAAAACATATTGCTCAAATTCTGTTGTAAAAAAACTACATAACAATACTAATGCTATTGATTGGTGGTCAGGAAAATGTTAAATGTCTGGTAGAACATAACTTTAAATTATTGTTGTTGTTGATTGTTCCTGAACGGCAACTTAAGTAATATTTTTGCTATATCGTGGCCTGTACTGTTGATAATAAAGTAATGAATATACAAGTAAAAAAGTCGCTTAAAACATTCTAAGAGATAAAATCATATAATAGACAATTTAAGATCAATACATAAAATTTGATAAAATTTAAAAATTGGATAATATACTAATATTTTACTATACAGATTGTGCCCCAACATTGATATTTATTCGCCTGGTGGCGGTCACTTCGGTAGCAGATGCCCAGAGACTGGCAGTGGAGATTTTTGGCCTGACCGGCTGACCCCATATGATGTACCAAGGGGCTATCGTGGCGGATAGCTTCCCCCTGGACCTACTTCCAGATATACCAGAGCTGTAAGTAAAGACAGAGGAGTGAGAACACTTCCCATCATTTCAGTTGCCAACCATGAAGTGAACATATGGTGTATATATTTGGTCAACAGTTTTTTAGTAGCGTAGGACCAGTCTTTAATTTTGTTATTGTTTTATCCGGCTGAGGTTCAGTTTCAGTTTGGCATTCTATATCGAGTTTTGTAATCCTGGTTGGTAGAGAGGAAATCACTGTCCAGCGTGTCATCATGATGCAACAAAATCAGGGCACAATCTAGTTCAGTTTTTTTTGACTGTGAGGAAATAGAGAAATGGGTCCCATCCAGTACATGGATGATGGATAGAATACTTTGAACTAACGAGAGGAAAGTCATTTGATTAACTAGAAAATCGAGTATGGTGAAGCTCTCAACTGGGTACTACCCTACCCAGGAGATTGGCACATACTAAAAATTGTACTTCCTATTCTGATCAGGATTAAAAGAATTAGCAAGTAAATTTCGTTGTGGTGCTACTCTTTAAACTCTTTTTGGGTGTTCAAAATTTACCATCACCCAAAGATTTTTGTTCATGTTTGGGAAGCATTGGATAGATATCAAGTAAAAACATACTTAAGCAACACCGATGACAATCAAATTTCTAATTTCAAGAAAAAAATGATGACCTTATATTGTCAGTTTTAAATATGTGCGATACAAACCTCGGAATAGATGCTGACAATACTGACATTCTTAACTCTGAACTAACTTTGGATAGAGATTTGACAATCAAAAGCAAATTTTTAGTTAGTGAGAATCTGTGTAGATAGTGACACTTTCAAGTTCTGGGACACCTTCATTCATGTCGATTTCATGGCTTATATGGATTGTACATTGGAATTAGACTTAACAAGTTCTCGATCATTTTCGTGCTGTCTTTTTTTGTGCGTCAATTTCTGGTTAGATTGATTGAATATCGTTTAACGTCTACTAATCATTTAACGTCTACTAAGCAATATTTCAGCTATATAGAGACGAGAAATTTCTGGTGAGAATTTTTTTTTCTGTTGCTGCTGATGAGGCACATGAAATTGAAATAAATTTAAAAACAAAACAAGCTATACACTCATTTTCACCAGCATCACTTGCATCCTCAACTCTATACTTGTCATAGAGAGCTGAGACACTGTACAATTTCAAATTACAGTTGGACAGAGAGAAAATAATGCCCCAGCAACACAAAGAGGTCTCGGTGTCACATTGAAACAGAGAAGTTGACATTACGGGAATAAATTAACAAACTTAGTGCTTCAGTTTTATTCACAGACCAGCTGAGCACATCCCTGCAACATATTTTCTCAAAGCAGCTGGCAACAATGGATCAGTCTGATAGTTTTAATGATATACAAGGAGTATGATACTGATTAAGAGTACTACTGTCAACCGGGAAATTTTCGCAACGTTTTTATTTGGCAGTGAATTGACAGGATTTTAGTTCGCGCAGTTTTGAATTCGCGCTGCAAAATTGTTGACCACTGACTTCAATAATAGACAAGTATATTCGCGCCGTTTTATTTTCGCGCTTCCATTCCAAACGCGAAAATAAAACTGCCGCGAAAATTTCCCGGTTTACAGTATATAAACTGTTTTCTTATTAAACCCAAATAATTGAAAAACAGCCGGCACGAAAAAGACGGAATTGAAAACATTTTCTACACAAAAAATGACTGTTCAAAGGCAGAAAAAGGAAATGCAAGACAATAAGACTGTTATATCTTGTCTCCGTAAACAAATTGCCTTTTCAAAACTGTGTAAAGATTAGACCAGTTTATTACTTTGCCTAGAGTCATAGCAGCTGCAGATGGCATTCCTGTAAAGGGACAGAAGTTATATGCTTTGCATCCCTTTAGAAATCTCTGTAAAGAAGCTTTCATGCCTGCCTACTGTACCATCCGAATTTGGGTACTCTTATACTGCTGTTGTGATTGAAGGTATGTTCATAATCAATACAGTACCACTACCACAACATAAAACGTTTGCTGATTATGCAGATTTTCTTTTCACACGATGGATAATAAAGATGCAAAATCAGTATAAGCTTTTGAATTACATCTTGTATTTGATGTCCCGAATCGACATTGGACACGTCCGAAAGATTTAGAAACGGTAAGGCGTTACAAAAAAAATGCCCTCTTGATCCATTTTGACGTCGTTACACAGGACTTGGCTTTGCCCTCTAAACTGGAGAAATTGTAAGCAGTTTGTGAGTACAAAAGGGGTTAGGTAAAGTCCTCAAGTTATCACTTCTTAGAGTTAGCTTTGCGAAAACTTCCGAATTTCGAATGTACTTTCATTACTGCTGGTGTTTATGATGACCACAACAAAGAAAAGGCTCTGGGAAGAGTTCCTGTAGGAATACATGAAATGCCATTGTTCACATGTGATAATAAGGAGTGTGAAACTAGTGTCTGGATGCATGCTGTGACAACAACAGCATCCAGATTCATCATTTCCAATCCTGATACAGACACGTTCTTTATTTGTTTACACGTTCTTAATTTGTTTGCCTTTAGTTGAAACTTAAGGTGGCAAATCAGCATATGGTCAGTTAAAAGAGTCCTATGAGAATGAATACATAGATATGAACCATAGTATGACTGATATCTAACGACATTCTCATACAAGAATTTGACAATATTGGGCAATGCTTGCTAATGCTGTATGTGGATGTGACTTCTTTAAGGGTTATGGGGGGAAAAACTTGTCTGTAGAGGAATTTTACACCAAAATGGCAGATCGAAAGGTTGTTCATATAAAGGTGGTTGCAAATCGAACATGTGTAGTAGTATGAGATTAAAAATCTGATGATAATGAAGGGTTTTGTGGACCAGGTTGTAAATTTCAAAATTGTGTCAATATTCCAAATGCTCCTGATAAAAATCTGAGTGGTGACGATACTGGTCAGGAATCAGAGTCTGCTACAGAGGAAGGTACTGAGAAAACAGATGACTTATCAGACAATTTTTCACCCCAGGTTTAGCATTATTATCAAGAGTTCATCAATGATGTGTAAATGTTTTGTTCCTCTTCATCTTTGGTTAAACTTAATCTCAAATTCACAAGTCACGTGAGAAACAAGAGTATTCGAGTAAAGTAGGCAAATTGATTGAATGACATAATGTTTTAGTACTGTTCTTCATCAAAAAGTCAATACGAGTCTTGCAGAATGTTTAACTGCATTATCACTACAATGCAGTGATGGAAATGGCACTTCTCTGTCTCATTAATATCAATATTAGGCATATGTTTTGAGAGGGCAGTTTGACTTTATAGGGTTTATTATTTAATGACAGGAAAAACTTTCCAAATGAAGATTTTTATTTTCAAAATGTGTTAATGTTATATTTTTCAGATTACAAAGTAAAACTTCATGGCAACCTGGGTTCTTGTGTCAGGTCACAGCTTCATTAGAAGTCTATAAGATGATGTTCGGTTTGGTGTTCCAGGTCTTTCCCTCAATTTAGGTATACAATTTGTGCAAGTCTAAGACTAAGGAAAATGCTGACTGTAGTGACACTGACACGTTCGGTGACAATGCAACCTCTTGTAATGACAGTGATGTAGAGGTAATCAATATAAGTGACACGGAAGAGTGTGACTTATCAGGAAGGAGACTAACTTCCAGATGGGACTGTTGAAACTACTAGGAATAGTATCATACGATATTCCCAAGGACTGGAAATGAGCAAGAGTGACTTGAGACATAAGTGAAACTCGAGAACATTTCAAGAAGGATAGTAAGTATTTTATGACAGAAGAAAATGTGTAAGACATTAACAGTTTTAATTCATTCTCAATTAATTTCTATTGTGACATTTTGTATTCAGACTAAGGAAAATGCTGACTGTAGTGATACTGACACGTTCTGTGAAAATGTAACCTCAAGTTATGACAGTGATGTGGAGTTATTCAATATCAGTGATACGAAAGAGTGTGAAACTGAAACCACAACCAATCAGGAAGGAGACTAACTTCCAAATGAAACTGTTTAAACTACAAGGAATATTATCATAACATATTCCCAAGGACTGGACATGAACAAAATTGACTAGGAACATTAGTGAAATTCCAAAACATTTTATGGAAAATAAGTGTTTCACGATTAGTTTCTACTGTGACATTTTTATTCTCATTAAAGTGGTTCCCCACGCGGAAATCAGTTAAGAACTTTTTTTAATAGATTTTATGTAAATCACGTGTTTTTATTAGTTCTTATACCGAGGTCAGTCATCGTTGAGAGGGGAAGGAATAATAAAGCTTTAATTTGAGGTATTTCAGACTATGAGGTATGGACAAAAATGCTACAAATGTATAAACCTTGAAATCATTTTTTAAAAATATGATACCCGCAACATTGAAGAACCCAAACAAGTAATGAAAGTGAATGTCGAAAAATTTCTGACTGGAAGAAAACTGGATTTAACATCTGAAGGAGATACATCAGAAGTGACAGCCGGGGGATATTCTTTTTTTTTCCGACGATGCATGTGCGGAGGTCGCATCCATACAAAAAACATTAGACATCCAATATACGTGTCTTTTAATTGAGAAATGTGCGAAGATTTTGGTGGACCAAGAAAAGAATTCTTCGCGCTTTTTAAAATAATTCAATAAAGAATGCTAAATGAATCCTGTCGCCTTATTAAGTAGACATAATTGATAGTTTCAAGGGTTTATGATGTAGCTGGAATCGTTGCGGGTACGTTCGTGATAAAAGGTAAGTAGTTAAATATACCACTGTAGAATGAAGTTGTGTATAATGTTATGCCTAAAAAGTCCTGGTGATAATAATTAACTAGACAAAATACATCTGTTTAAAACATTCAACACAACTGCTTGGCTATTTAGTAATCTATAACTTGAATTGGACAAATCACAATTTTACATTGTGAATTTTACATTGGAAAAAATGTTTCAGAGATATACATAAATATAGTTTGTCATCTGCACATAATAAGAAATCATAGAACAGATGCTCAGAGGTGATAATACGTTATCCAAGTTTTTTTCTTAAGCCAAACATAAAACTCCATTAAAAATTAAACGCTTACGTGGTATGTTTTTTTTTTTTACATTACCGTACACATTTCAATTCACAGTACCCACATCATGCAAGTCTTTTTGGTACCTTGAAAATGGTTTTAAGCAGTTGCAGGTTTAAATAATCATAAACAGACACGCGTCTTTCCAATTTTTGCAGGACTGAGTGTCATTAAAGATGGACCACGGCTACCGTTTTTACATGAACTAATATTCGTTATATCAGGACGAGAACAAGTTAATCAAAGTAAAGAAGAGAGAAACAGGAAGGGACAACCGGGATTGCCATGAAGAAGTGGACAAATGGGAAATATCCTTCTATACGAGTCCCAGTAACTCTGCTCTCTTTTGGCAAAATAGAAGGGGTCTTTATACTGTATGGAGCGAGGCTTTTCTACACAGTTTGGCTACAATGGTTAGCGGTCAGGCTTTCTGTATTGTGACCTAAATACCCCGCATAGACAGGGCATTCCCCTTTCAACCAACTAGGGACACGCCCGGTAGCTCTGTAGCTGGAGTCCCCGAAAACCGATTCAGGTGCCGGGTTTTTAATAAAAACAATAAAAATATTGTTGATATTGTGGAGTTCAATAAAGATTGGCTTACAAAATCAAACGAGTCAGTATTTTTATCTCTGGCATATGGAATAATAGGACAAAGAAGGGAAACGGGGAATGTGTCAAAGAGACAATCCATACTTGCATCGACTTTTCAGTCATAAAACTTTTTGCTCCAATTCTGTTGTAAAGAAACTACATGAAAACACTAAAGCTGTTGATTGGTGGTCAGGAAAATGTTAAATGGCTGTTAAAAATCGATACATAATGTTAAATTAATGTAGTTGTTGATTGTTGCTTTACGCCAACTTAAGCAATATTCAGCTATACCTTGGCGTGAACCGTTGATTGATTGATTGTCGTATAACGCCAATTTTAGCAATATTTCAGCTATATGGTGGTGTGAACTGTCGATAATATGTTAATAAATATACAGTTTAAAAGTTACTTCAAACATATTGATATGAACAGAGATATTAAATCTATAAATGATAAAATCATATAA
>MJUU01032937.1:0-10931 GCA_002080025.1 Modiolus philippinarum | reverse complement strand
TAAAGGTGGCTATCCTAGATGAGGTAGAGATATAAAATCAAACATTTGAAAAGGATGCTCAAGGATTATTGTGACCAAGTCGTGATTCTTATTGGCTCAGTTGTTCTTTAAAAATCCCTAAAGTGTCCTATGTTGAAATATGTTCTCCACTAGCTCCCATCATACAAACATAAAAATCACAAACTTTTATGGGGACCACATGAGAACTATTATGTCGGCAATTTGGGGTGAGAGCGGACTAAACGTCCATAATTTGTACAGGAGACCAGCCAAGAACTTTTGTGACGAGGCTTGGTTCCAATTTGCAATGTGGTTTCAGTTGAGAAGATGTCTGAATGCATTTATCAATTGGTCCTATGTAAACAATTATACATGTTGGTTCCAATTTGCAATGTGGTTTCAGTTGAGAAGATGTCTGAATGCATTTATCATATGGGCCTATGTAAACAATTATACATGGGGGAAAATGACTATAGGGAAAGAGAAATCATCCCTTTTATCATAAACCTTAGTGTTTAACTTTCCTTGATTAATTGATATATCAAGATCAAGAAAAGGAGTATAATCACTGCTGCTATTGGATTTATTTAAAGTAAGTTCTGCAGGATAAATTTCATCTGTAAATTTAGAAAATTCAGGATTGATTAAAGCCAAAATATCGTCCAAATATCTATATGTATTGTTAAATTTATCCACTAAATGCTGTTTACAAGGGTCTTTTTGAATTTTTGCCATGAATTGTGACTCGTAGCAATAAACAAATAATTCTGCTATGGGAGGTGCACAGTTGGTACCCATAGGTATACCTATATTTTCTATATTTTGCCGATAGACTGTATCACCGAAACGAACAAAAATATTATCAAGAAGAAAATTTAATGCTTTTATCATATCCTGACAAGTCCAGTTGGTATATTTGTCAAGTTTGTCGTCACTGAAAAACGATTTAAATGTATTGCAACATGTGTACGTACATCCTGATTTTTTGAAGGACCATTTGATCAAATACGAAAATTTCTCTTTGAAAAGTGTATGCGGTAATGTAGTATATAGGTTAGAAAAATCATAGCTATCGACGGAGGTGTATGCTTCATTAACAGATCGAAGTCTTTCCAAAACTTCTTCCGAATTTTGAACACTCCTAAAATAATTAATTCCACTGTATTCATAACATTTGTTGCTAAAGTTGATGACGAGATTTTTATGGTAGTAAGTGCACTGGTCAATAAAACAGAAATATGTGAAGTTGAAAATTTACTTGATGCCGAAATAAAACGAAATTTGAAGGGATTTTTGTGAAGCCAATACATAGTAGGAATGCTTTTATAATTAGAAGTTGCTTTAAGTTCAGCTGTAGCTATCATATGATCATCAATTATTTGTGTTTCTGTTGACGTGGTAGCTTGAAATGTACTAGAATTGGTAATTTCATTCCGAAGCACCTCGATGTAATAACTTAAGCACCACATCAACGACGCAAGTTATCCCTCTATGACCAAGTGACTGATTTCCAAAAATCCAACCTGCGGCTACTGTTAGTGGAAAATTCAAACTAACTTAAATGATAGACAATTCAAGTCTATAAATCCATATCAAAAATATACATCTAACAAAGGATTTTTGAGAAATTTAAAATAACTTTTCATTTTCAAAATAGGTATATAATAGTAATAAATGCTTCTTATTATCTAATCTGTATCTTCATTTTTTTTCTTTTCTCATTTGTCTTTATATTTCTTTCGTGTGCGGTATTCTTGTTATATCCTTGTTTCTTTGTTTTTCCGATGTTTCTGTTGTCCTTGGATTGTTTGTTTTTGACTGATGGTTTGGTTCTCAATTACTGTATAACTGATTAATCTTTAATAAAATCCATGCGCCTGTTGTATATGAATGATGGAATTTTATCTGCTAAAAAAGACAATATTTCATAGGGATTACTTAATGTTTATGTCATTTAGTTTCAGGTAAAATCCCATCATTCCTATATTTACCACAAAGTTTTTGAAATTGTACCTCTAATATTGAATAAGTCATTTCTATTACCATTACTTACATAAATACTTCGTCCTTTTGGTGGAATTCCATATTCTGACCCAAAAGCTGGTGGTAAATTACGTACCGCTCGTGGCAGTCCATTCTTTAAAAATAAATTAGAAAATCATAGATTAAATTTGTATTCAAAACTAATACTCGTGTATATATACTCAATATCCTTTTTATTTGTTCAATTGAGATAAATTGCTTCTTACTAAACACTTCAATAAACAATGAATACCCCTTAAGGTAGCAAAACCGTCTTTTGAAGGAAATTGTCAGTCCCTGACTATAAATGCCTATAACTTTATTATCAATAAAGATAAATAATTATCAAACAAAAAGAAAAATTCATGAATTAACTCTAAATGCTCATTTGAAGAGTATTTCTTTGATGTATCAATGTCTAGATTTGCATATAAGGCAAAAATTTTAGTTTTTGAGATAATATTGTAAAAAAAACAAAAAGTACGTTTTCATCTGTACAGGTAGCCTTTTCTGTTTATCTAAAAGATCCATTAAAATGCTACAAAAGCGGGTCTCAGATTTTTAATACAAGGCCTTGTTTAAAATTAGATTAATTTTGAAAAATAAAAACTTTTTATAGTTAAAAGTTATATTTTGTTAATTTTCAAAACAGAGGCTATATTAAAAAAATTGAGACATGGTTTTGTTGAATTTCAATGGTTTTTTCATATACAGAAAACATAATTCAACTACCCGTAAGGGTATAGATGTTATTTTAGTTAAAAAAAATTTTCCTAAAAATCGCAAATTTTTGCCTAAGATGGGAATTTAAACATTTATAATGAAAAGGAATACTTTTGATATGAGCATTAATAGTAAATTAAACCATCTTCCATTCATTTCATACCTCACTTGTAATTGTATTTTATTTGATAATAAAGTTATAGGCATACAAAGCCAGGGACTGACAATATCCTGCAGAAGACTGTTTTGCTACCTTAAAGAAACAATTAAATATCTAGCATTGTTACAGTTAATATCACATTGGAACAGAAATTCGTGCAAAAATAAGTTGAATATATGGAAGATGAGTGGATTGTTCATACTTGCATTTTTGAAGCACCATCAGCATGACATCATTGTTGCAAGTTATTTCTCTATGACCACATGACTAATATCCTGAAATTCAACTTCCGGTTACTGTTAGGGAATTCAAACTAATTGAGAAGATAGACAATTTAAGTGTATAGTCCCAACTTAGAAATATACAACTAATAAAGTATTTTTGCTAAATTTTAGATTACTTGTCCTTTTTAAGTAGTTAGTTTTTGTCATTATCTTCTCTGTATCTTCATTTTTTTTTTCTTTCTTAATTTTTCTTTATATTTCTTACGTGTGCAGTACACTCCTTGTTTTTCCGATGTAGCCATTATCCTTGGATTGTTCTTGCTAGAGTGATGATTCGGTTCTCACTTACAATATGACTGATTAATCGTCAATAAAATCTAATACGTCTGTTGTATCTGAATAATAGAATTTGACCTGCTAAAAAAAGGCAACATTTCATAGGGATTACTTAATGTTTATGTCATTTAGTTTCATGTAAACTCCCATCATTCTTATAATTACCACACAGACTTTGAAATTGTCCTTCTAGTATTACATTGCTCATTTCTATTAGCTGATAAGTCGAAATCATCACTTACATAAATACTTCGTCCTTTCGGTGGAATTCCATATTCTGACCCAAAAGCTGGTGGTAAATTACGTACCGCTCGTGGCAGTCCATTCTTTGAAAATAAATTAGAAAATCGTCCTTAATAAATTAAATTTGTATTCAAAACTAATACTCGTGTACATATACTCAATATCCTTTTTATTTAAAAGGTTAATTGCTACTTCATAAACACTTGAATAAGCAATGAGTACCCCCTTAAGGTAGAACAACCGTCTGTTGAGGAAAATTGTCAGTCCCTGATTTTGTATGCCTACAACTTTGTTATTAAAAGAGATACAATGACAAATAAGGTTTCAAACAAAGGAAAAATTCATAAATTGAGAATTAATACTCATTTGAAGAGTATTCCTGTGATGTAAGAATGTCTAGATTTCCATATAAGGCAAAAATTTAGTTTTTTAGATAATATTTTTAGAACAAAAAGTACGGTTACATATGTACAGATAGCCTTATTCTGTTTACTTTATCTAAAAGTCCATTTCTTCCCTAATATGGAAATTTACACATTTATACTTAAAATGAATACTTTTGATATGAGCATTAATAGTAACTTAAACCATTTTCCTTTCATTTCATACCTCACTGGTCATTGTATGTTATTTAATAATAAAGTTATTGCCAAACAAAGCCAGGGACTGACAATTTCCTGCAAAAGACTGTTTTGCTACCTGAAAGAAACAATTAAATTTCTAGCCCTGTTAAACTTGTCCGTTTTAAGAAGTTAGTGTTTCATTTTATCTTTTCTGTATCTTCAATGTTTTTCCTTTCTTAATTTGTCTTTATATTTCATGTTATATGTTTGTTTCTTTGTCTTTTCGATGTTGCCGTTATCCTTGGATTTTCGTGTTAGACTGGTGCGTTGGTTCTCAATAACTGTATAAATTATTAATCGTCAATCGTCATCCCATACGTCTGTTGTAGATGTACGGTGGAATTTTACCTGCTCAAAAAAGAAAATATTTCATAGGGATTACTTAATGTTTATGTCATTTAGTTTCAGGGAAGCTCCCATCGTTCCTATAATTACCACAATTTATTCGAAATTGTCCTTCTAGTATTAAATAACTCATTTCTATTAGCTGATAAGTCGAAATCATCACTTAAATAAATACTTCGTCCTTTCGGTGGAATTCCATATTCTGACCCAAAAGCTGGTGGTAATTTACGTACCGCTCGTGGCAGTCCATTCTTTGAAAATAATTTAAAAAGAGTCGTAACTAAATTAAATTATTATTTTAAACGAATACTCATGTACATTTACTCCACATCCCTTTATTTGTTCATTTACGTTGGAGTTTGTGCAGTGTGAAGTCCGTACACATGGCCAACAATAATGCGCATGTGCTTCTTTATTAGTATTTATCGATACCAAATTTGATATAGAATATACAGAGAAATTTCTGTATCATGTGTACATAGCAAGAGAATATGAAAGAACATAAATAAAACTGAGAAAGTTTTCAATACATACAATAATATTTATTTCTAGACTATATGAATTGTAAGAAATGTTTCTTCGTATACAAGGGCGTAGCCTGGAGATAAAAATGCTATGAGCTTTTTTTTTTGTTTTTTTATTTTTTCCCCAGTTTTGATGATTGAAAATTGAATCCTTATTTATTTATTTTTTTCTAAGATATAATTCAATGTATATATATTTACACTTATACTTTCGGATTTTTTTTTTTCAGTTGTGAACGTCAATATTTTGTAGCCTTTTATTCGTGCCAGATTTACATATATATGACGCTGCGCACAAAGTTGACGGAACATGTGAAATTGAGTTTTAAAAGTATTATCATAAGCCCTGATAACAATGAAACTAAAAAAAATCACCTGTTTTGCTTTAAAGTCTATTGCACAAGTCTATTTCAACAAAAGATATGTTTCTCTTCCAGATTTTAATTTATTTTGCACGATTTACACAGTGAAAATACCCAAAAGACCAAGCGTAACTTGTAACATGAAAAAAAGAGCATGGCTATTTTTGGTCTACTCTTTCTACAATAATCAACAGATTCCCTCCAAATTTCATACGCTGTATTTCGCAGATTTTAACCGTAATGTTATGTAAAATTCAACATACAAAAATCAGAAATGGCCACTGTGCGTAGTATGGAAATGTTGTAAAAAGTATGTAACGGACGTTAACTTGACTGAATTATTTCGGCTTATTAAGAAATCAGTTAGTAATTAACTTTAAACATTCACAATGTTATAAAAATAGATATATATCTCAAATGTGCATTTTAAGAGGATTTTAGATATATTTTAAATATGGTGAAAACAAAATTTTTGACCTGGTAAATGAAGGTTTTTGATGTCCAACCATTTTGTTACAATAACAAGATGTGGCGCTTTTTATGCGATATTTTTGGTATTTCAAAGAATTGAAGGACAATTTTATACCGTTCATCAATAAATAACACACTTAAAAGTATTTTTTTGAATGTGCATTTTTGATACTTTTTCATGCTGTAATATTAAATCTGGTGTACAAACGTGTCTAAAAATATATAAAAAAGTAAATGTCCAATGGTTTTGTTACGCGCGTGTTTTCCGTGGAAAATCCGACGTCGATGATTACGCACACATTGAAGGACATTTGTCCTATAATTATTTTAATTGGTGGCAATCCTTTCGATCTTCTGTCATACGCAGACAGAAAACGGATCACTAAAGAATTAAAAGTACAGACAAGACGAGAGCAAAGATTTTAATCTTATTGTAAAAATTATAAAAAATAAACCAACTGTAAGTGGGGTATACTTTTTTTTACCAGGAACGAAAGTTTTACATCCATTATGTATTATTTTGGATTGTATAAACGAAAACCCACTTCAGCCAAAGTTGTCGTATTCATGCAATAGTTCCCACATCTTTTGTCATTTATAGATTTTCCGAAGGAAATGTAAAAAATGATGATGGCGATGCCCTTCATAGAAGAATCTTACGCTGCTTAAATGATTAAACATGAAAATAAACTAAGTCATTAAAAATTGAATCTGTATATTTCATCACTTGATGGATGGCTTGTTTGATGTATTTCTGATTTTTGTTATCTTTTCATTCAGGTGAATTTTAATAAGACGTAGGATTAAAATAATCTATTGTAGTCCTAGTTACAAAACCAAATGAAAAAATTAAATAGATATTATTAAAACAAAAGTGGTTGAAATAAGGAGAAAAAAGGAGAGAGAAATATTTAGCAAAAATCAACAGATATAGATAAAACATTAAAAATCGCAACAATGAAATGACTATAATATGAAAGGACGGTTCGACAGATACTGAATTAATACAAACGTGTAGAGTTGTACCCTTCTAAATTACCGCATTTTTACGCAAATTTTATGACTTGACGACGTTACATTTATGGAGTCAACTTTGTCAACGGTTGCGCATAAATATGGAATATTCGTATTTTCTGAGTCAAAATTTGAAGTTTGGAAGTATTATGTAGAAACGTGTGTGACTGAAAATATAATATTTTGCTTTAAACTGTGTTTTCTAACTGTGAAGTACAAAAGTCTGATTCTACGAATCTGTCCAACTACTCTTTCAACCCATTATGAAACCCACTTTTTGGTGAAAATGGGAAATTTTTTAAACATTTTAATGTTTTCTTTAAAGTCATTTGAACATCAATCAACACATGCATTGCTATTTAATTTTCTTTCAAAATTGTAGTGTGTCATTTAATATTTGTTCGTTTTATTTGGATGTTTGTTGTATTTTTATCCCAAATGTAAATTTATTATATACTTAAGAGTAAAAAAGCACATTTTTACCTCTAGGTAAAACATGGATTTTATGTTGAAAATCACTGATAATACGAGTTTGACCGTTAGCGGGCTGATAAAGCTACTTCCAGAATTTATCACATGCCTTTCCGTCACAATTCGGAAGCTTTATCACACGCAAGTTCGGGTATTTCCACCAAAATGAGAAGTATTGCATACATTTATTCTTCTTTACTGCAATCTTAAATAGATCTATGAAGAAAATAATTGTGTAAGGCTTAAACAAATTTTCAAATATGAAATGTAACAACAAATCGCATTGCTGTGTTTTTGTCTATAGGATATCGAAGGCCATAAAATGCTACTATATGTGTGAACTTCATCTAAATAAGAACCGTGTACACATGCTTAAAGTAAGTCAACTACAGCTGACGTATAAATAAAACAGATATTGCAGTAAACTTGTGCCAGTCTCGGGATAATCATAATATTTATTTGCCTGATTTTTTTGCTATAGTTAAAGTATATGGTAAAAATATCATTATATGTCATTTTTCATATCACGTCCTTTACCAGCCCTCGGTCATATTTTATCCATCCAGCCTAACGGCTCTCTGGTTGATATAAGGAGCTGGGGCTTATAAAGGGCGTGATATGAAAAATGCCATGTAATAATCTATATATATACATAAAAAGACATGAATATGTTTATCTTCCCGCTGTGTGGTGACTAGGGTTTTCAGAAATGTATTTACATTTTTACTAAATTAGTCAAACATGTTAATTAGATCAGGATAATGGATTTTAAAGGTAAATCAATAGGGCAATCTAAATTTAAATCTATATTTTGTTTCACCAGGGCACTATATAGGTGCCTGGTGTCATTTTAGAATTTGCAAATAGAAAAAAAATGAAGTGATAAAATTACAGGATACATAAATAAAAGTAACAGACAGAAGCATTTTTATCAAACGAACGTTGAACCGGGGGATACGGACTTACAGTAGAGACTATGTATTTGTAGAGACTTTGTCTCATGTGCATTTACTCCATATCTTTTTATTCACCATTTACAGATTGAGATGTTTTAATCCTAAACCATTCATACTCATGAAATTAAATTCTGGCTAGTTAAAAACATTTTCAATTCGTGTACTTAACCTAGTTGTGTTTACTACAAGCAGACAGAGGTTGGCCGCAAGCGGCATCTTTCCCCCACAATAAAGCAAAAAGTTATATTAATTAATAGAGTAAATTTGGGTTTTGGCAAATATTTGTCGAAAAAGATTCGCACCTCGCTACGATTTAAAGACGGCGATTTTTTTTCAATTGCACCACTCTTAACTTCAAATTCATGATCTGGCCCTGGCAGAATAACTAGAGCAGCTTAGTACACGAATCGAAACTGTATCCTAAAACAATTACATGAGTGAAAGATAGAAAAAGTTACGTTTTTTCAAACGAATCAGCGTATCTTTACCCTTTGATTCATATTTATGACCCATCATCTATGGACGGTTATTACACTCCACATTTATTGCTACCTAGTGTCGAAATAAAAATAGTATCAATATGCAGCTAGTGAAGACGAGAACCTAAATTACAAGAAAATAAAAAAAAATCATATCAGATACGACGAGAGCGACCAACGTATGCAGCCTTTGAAAAAATAGGGGATTCCGGGAGGTTCCAACCTATTTTTGCTCCATTTTTTGTCAATTTTGTCTAAATTCTGCAGGAAATTTATATAAAAAAACCCGGACCCCTGTCCTCCTCTGGATCAGCCAATGGAACTTTATGTATCATTTGAATGTAAAAAAAAGGAGTGTGGATGAACATTTTTCTCTTAGTATTTGCAAAAGACACATATGAGACATGTATGAAAATATCTCCTCACGGCTTTAGAATTTTATTCTAGTTCATATTTTATTTTCTTTTTTTGTCAATATGAAAAAAACTATATAAACCATTTTAAGAACAACATTATAATATTCAGGTTCATGTACATGTAAAAACATGAAAAAAGTAAACACATTTTTGTTCCTTTATTGGACCAATTTTGCGAATGTATTCCGTCCTTTCCAAAACTGTTTGAAGAGGCCATTCTTTCCCTTCACGAAAGATAAGACTTTCAGTAAGAAATCGTACTTCAAATTACAGATTTCAACCTCTTTATAACTAGGTAAAGTTTGACATAATTAAACAATTTTGAAAAAAACAAAAAAAAAAAAACAAAAAACATTAGAATTAAAAGTTTACCAATTGCTATTTGAAATGGCTGATGTCTATTATTCTTTCTCAACAGAAGTGTTTGGTTTTCTGTAGTCTAAACTCAGTATTTAAAAGATTATATCGGTCATGTCCTTAATTCAACTTGATATAGATGTTCACATATGAAAAAACTGCCACCCGCTGTTTTATTTCGATTCTATGAATTTTTTTATCGCATCCTGTGGTCATATTGTCAGATCGATACGGCACTGATAGAGTCGACTTATCAAGCGAGATAACTCGTACTGTCAAATTATATTGTACATGGCTGGGGATGAAGATTTTCTGTGCTTGAGGTATATGCTCATTGTTTTGTCAGTTTTGTTGTACTTGTTAATGTGAGAATTTCTCATATAAATTCATTATCAAAAATCATCATTTGGCGTTATTTTCTGTAAAAACAAACTATTTCCTGGCCTTCTGTATATATTTTACAGTAAAAGTGTATAATTAGTTGTTATACATAATTACTGAAATTTTAGTAAATATCTATAATACTAAACCCTATATGAATTATACGTAATTCCTAATTCCGTCCAAGTAATTATGCATAATTACTTGTTTTTTCTCAAAGATTTTCTACAGATTTACTTATTTGATTTCAGTTAATTTGAATAAAATTTTGGCTGAATGTAATTAAGTTTGCTTAAATATAAGGAATTATGAAATATTGTATTCGAAAAACTTCTTGATCAACAGATTATAACTGCATATGATCTTTATGAAGCATGTCAGAAAATATGAACTATATAATTGAAATTGTCGGATAAACGTCAATTTTTTATTTCAAATTACTATTGTGGTGAAGCATTCATTTTCCCAATAAAATTCTTGTTGATTTGTTATTGTACCGAGAGAGAACATTATTTCTTTTTAAACATGCTCCAATGCTTCAAAATTGTGCATGAAATGTGTGGAAAAAATATTTAAAAGAGACTCTCAGAAATTATGGCTATAGAAATTTGGAAAAAAGTATCGTCTAGGGACTATGCTCAAGGCTTTATACTTGGATACTCGACATTATTCCCAGTTGACAGATTCTTTTTTTAAGAGGATGTCGTTTTAGAATTTAATTTCTGGAAATTATAAATTTGAACAGCCCTCGTGTCAGGTAAGGAAATTAGGAATTAGATATAGTCCGTGGGCTGGAAACACTTTCCGTGCACCCCCCCCCCCCC
>MJUU01032936.1:21262-35637 GCA_002080025.1 Modiolus philippinarum | reverse complement strand
TTTTTTGGATGCTGAGGGGGAGAAAAATAATCAAACACCAGTGAGAAGGTCAGACAAAAAATCTCAGACACCCTCGGGTAAGATTTCTAGCGTCTCGGACTCTGCAAGCTTCGTCTGAGTACTTGAAATCTTTCCCTTGGGTGTCTGAGATTTTTCTGTCTGTTTTTTCTAGAAATTCTCAATGACATGATAAAAAAGAAGCTATATATTTGACAATCCCAGGATGAAAAAAGAACGATAACTAATGTGTCTATATATAGTCAAACAGAATATATAAATAAGCCAAATAAATATAGTAATAAAAAATGAAAGTAGAAATTTACCTGCATCTCCTGTGAATAGACAGAAAAAGACAGTGTAAAAATATCAAAAGTTAAAGTAGAAAGATACTTATATCAAAAGTGAAAGTAGAAAATTACCTGCATATCCTGTAGATAATGATAGAAAAAAAGACAAATAACAATAGTCATAATGACTTTGGCATAAATAAACGAACTGGAGGGAAAGGTAGTCAAATGGCAGTATTTAAAAGAACATACCATACATGTCTTTCTTCTGTAAAACACCCTACCACCCATTAAATTCTTTTTACTGTGCCATCAGGTTCCCCCTTACCTTGAGATACAATTATTTGTGGCATAGCCTTAAGGTGACATTTCTAAATTTGTAAATTTGTCAGGAAATTGCTTGTTATCTTGAAAATAAACTTCTTATACTGTAGAAATAACAGACAAATCAACATATCAATGTGTAATAATCCCTTAATGACTTCAGAATTATGTAATGCTTAATTAATTCTTCATAGTGAAATAGTACAAATATTTTCATTTTGGGACAACGAAGTATTTTCTCTTTGTAAAATCTGTCTAAACCAGAACCCTGACTACATAGAAAACCTGTCTAAACCAGAACCCTGACTATATAGAAAACCTGTCTAAACCAAACACAAGGTAAAAATCCTAAATTTCTATATACATGTATATCTTGTACTTGTATAAATAAAACGTAAACTTTAGTCCTAAAGTGGTCCTGTTTAAGCAGGTTTCACTGCGTTTGAATTTGTACATGTACATACCCTGCAAATGGTACAAGTAAATGTAGGCCCTGTCCATTCTTCTTTAGTACAACTAGGGTGAAATACCCTCCAACAGTCTGAACAAGGTAAAACTTCTCCTACATTGTTACATCCAAAACAATACCAATCATGGTCTCCAACCTGTAAAACAGAATGAAAGTGTTCAACAGGAGAAAACAAAAACAAAACATAAACTGTGGACAAAGGATATGTCTTGCCCGCCCCTTGCATCGCTTAAATTTGCACATAGTTTTACTGCAGCAGCCATAAAAATAAAATATAATTCTTCATCTGTGTTAACAATTTCCTTAAAAGAATGATGTGATCACTCATGCATGACTGAGAGGCCAGGGCCACAATCTGGGCATAAAATCGGTGTGTACTCCTCAAGACACAACTGCATGTCAGATATCAAGTGCCTAGGACTACTGGTATAGGCTGTACAAACTGCTTGCTATAAACTTAAAGTGATCGTTCATGCGTGACTGAGGGGGCCAGGGCCACCATCTGCGCATAGAATCAGTATGTACTCCCCAAGACGCAACTGCATGTCAAATATCAAGTGTCTAGGACTACTGGTGTAGGCTGTACAAACTGCTTGCTAAAAACTTTTAAGTGATCATTCATGCGTGACTAAGGGGATGGGGCCACCATCTGGGCGTGGAATTGGTATGTACTCTCCAACATGCAACTGCATGTCAAATATCAAGTGCCTAGGACCACTGGTATAGGCTGTACAAACTGCTTGCAGTCTGTGCCTTTAGCCACTAGCCCTACGCCCGAGACTAAATCAGTCTCGGGCTAGTAAAAAATTGAAGTCACTAGCCCTGTGGGCTAGTTAAAATTGTACCTTTTTAACAAAGAATCTTCTATAAGGACTAGTGAAATTGAGTTCGGGCTAGTACAACATGGGACCTTACTAGCCCCTTCGGGCTAGTGAATGAAAAAGTTTTTGGCACAGACTGTGCTTGCTAAAAACTTAAAGTGATCATTCATGCATGACTAAGGGGCCAGGGCCATAAACTAACTAGGAATTTGAGTTGTACCCATAATGATGCAACTGCACATCAAATACTATGGACCTACAACTAACATAAGCTTGTTAATTCACGCAAATTTGCAAATTGTTGAAGCTGCCGCCGACGGAAAGACTATCGCTAAGTCTCGCCTCTGCGACTTTTCGTCGCAGGCGAGATAAAAAGCTCACATGAGCCTGTATAGCTCACCTGGCTACTGGTATCCAACCTGTAAACCAGTTTGAAAGTTTAAATCAGGAAAAAACAAAGAAGCCATCTTGAATTTACTATGAGGTAAGAGCGATGCTCATTGAAGAGGGCCTCATGGTGACCTCAAGATGAATAATAACAATAAAAGTGTTATTCCTTTGCTTGGTTCTATCATGTATTTGTAGAGACTTTGTCTCATGTGCATTTACTCCATATCCTTTGATTGTTTATATAGCAAAACTTGAGGCTCCTGTGAGCCTGTATTGCTCACCTGGATTCCTACCTGTAATTTGTTCAATGACAAGGTAAATTATATCATTAAATATTTTTCAACATATGTAAGAGAAAATGGTGGTTTTGCAGTAAAAGTATTTGGTGTATTTGTGATGTGGTTGGAATTGTGTGTGATTTCCTCATCAAATGATGTTTGGATTATAAGCATATTGTCTATATCATTCTGATTCAATGAAACTCTTGAAAAAAAAAACTTTGACAGCATTAACTATACCACTAATTCCTCTGTGTCAGGAATCCTGAATCCTTCCTGTTCAAGTCCGGTCTTGTTTCCCTTTTTACCTATAGCAGTATAAGATATGATTAGACCATCTTTACAAGTATACTGTAACTGTTTCTCTGTTTCTGTTGGCTTCGTGTCATAAACACGTGCCATATATTTCTGAATGCGTTCAAGATTGGGAATCTGTTTCTGTTGACGAATGTATCTTATAGCATTGATTAACGCTTTGGCTTTGACAACTGAGGAATGTCTTCGTTTGGTTGGCCTCACCATCTTGATGCTGCAAGTATATAAGGATATTTTAGGAAGACTTTTATCTTTTTTCTGTAAATGGTGGTTCAAAGTGTAAGACAACCCATGTAAGATTGATGCATGCAACCTCGTCTCCCATGGGTAAATGACCAACCATAAGTGTTCAAATTTGTGATACAACAATCGTAACCTTGACTAAAAGTCATAAAACACATGACATCACAATGTAAGTTACACTCAAATGGTGACGATGTTACTCGCACAATATAGGTTTCTAGATGTTCCTTGTCCTATTTTACCGAAGAAATAGGAACTTGCATTCAATCATAATTTAAGATTGGGATATGTTTCACTTGTGTAATAAATTTTACATCTTTTCCTCTTGTTTAACTTTGCTCAACTTGTGAAAGATTTCCCAATCTTTAATCTGATTTTATGCAAGATCCTATTAGAGTTTAATAACGAGGAGTTAAATAGAATTTTGAAATTGCAGAAAAGAACTGCTAGAGTAATACTGGACACAAACCCCTTTGCTCCTTCAAAACCCCTGTTTAATCAGCTTGGGTGGCTGACTGTTGACCAAAGAATGAAGTATCATAAATGCATACTTGCATACAAATGTATCAAAAATGATGCACCAACTTATCTTGTTGATAAATTCATATATGTCTCAGAAAATAATCCATATTCTCTTCGAAGTGTTATACAAGGATATCTATCTCTTCCAAAACCCAATTTAGAATTATTTAAAAAATCATTTATGCATTCAGGACCATCTTTGTGGAATGATCTGCCAAAATCTATTCGTGATGCACCTAATATTCATTCTTTTAAGTGTAAAATAAAAGACTACTTGTTGAGTTCTCAGTCTGAAGAATTATAATTGTTATATTGTATATTGTAAAATGCATTTTATTGTTAATTTGTTTTTATTTTATCTTGTGAGGGCCATGTGAGATTAGTTGTATTACTAACTGTATAACCCTCTTGAAATAAAGAATATTATTATTATTATTATTAGTTTGACAGCTAAAAACAAACCACTGAAGGTGTGAATGGGACAATAAACAGTCAAAATTTCAGCCAAATGACATCAAATGTACTTTTTGAAAGACTTTTCATGCTCCTTCAGGAATCAGGCTAATATATTTAGGTGATTAGAAATTAAAAAAAATTGATCGGTTATTAAGATGCTGATGGTAGAAAAAAAAAGCCATCTCATGGTTAACGGTAAAGGGCATTCCTACCCTTCTATGTGTCTGTAACATCCTTGGTGCAAAACTTTAAGTCCATGTATATACTTGTATGCAAGTAAAAGCAAATTACTAGGAGCTAGGAACCTAAAAAATATTATTTTACATATACATATATAGCAAGTGTGATGGTACAATATCTTGTATCAGGTAGAGTTGGTGGAATGAGCTGTATCACTACGAGTAGCGCTAGTGACGAGTAGTGATGCGAATCATTTAACCAACGGCGAATAGAACCGATACAAGAATGTATACCATTACATCTCTGTTTATAATATATGTTTATCTAACATTCTACAAAACTGAATGCTTAAAAATAGTTTTATTTAATTGGCGGTACTTATTTTCAGTTTTAAATAAGGAACCACATGTACTTGAAAAGAAACTTCAATCTCAGGGTAAACCTCCTAATATCCTTTTAATTTTTTTCTGTGATCAGTGAAGCATTAACTTAGTTGAATGGATTAATTTTTATTATAATTTTTGTTTAAACTATACCCAAATGTGTATTTATATAAAAATTAAATGATAATAGCATACATCCAGATCCTACCAGAAAAAAACTTTAACCTATGGCATGTATGGGATGATGGGTAAACCTCACACTATCAACCTTTTTCCCATGATCAGTGAAGCATGAAGTGGGTTGCTTGGTTGAATTTTTTTGATTATACCCTTTGTTTATTTACTGTATTTATTGTTATAGACACCTGAGGCAAAGACAATTTCCAAAACGTGTGTTAATCAGACACGAATTTCATTGACTGAAACAAAATTTTGTTGAAACAGACTACAATGCAACCTGTAAACATCTAATCAAGGCTGGCATTTCACATCCCTTATTTTACAGTAATGTTTTACATAACGGTAAAAAATACTTAAACTCGCCTAACAAACTTATAAAACCTTTAAATCGTCTAATTCATAAGGGTTATAATTACGGTATTGTCGTCAAGTCATTACGTATGGCCTTCTTTGGTATTAACATTGATTTTTTGATAGGGTCTTTGCATTTAAACTAAACACATTCTAAATTTCTAAAATCAGTATTGCATGGACACGGGTTATGTATTCCGGTATATACATGAAATCATTATGCTAAACTACTGACAGGAAGGGATCTTGATGGAAGCTGTATACTCAGGGTACATAACTTAATTTGGCAGTTGGTAATGGGTCTGGAGCTGGCATGTCAGATAACTGCTAGTAGTCTCTTGTGATTTCATGTTTATGTCCATATATTTAGTTCTTTCAGATTCATTTTTCACAATTGACTTTCCTGTTGCCAACTGAATTTTACTGTTGTTACGATTTTTTTTTATTTATCACATTGGCTATAGGGGGAAGGTTTGGGCCCAATAAAACTAGTTTAACCCCACCGCAGCAGGTTTGCACCTGTCCTAAGTCAGGAAATTTATTAAGCCTTTGTGTGTCTATTTATGTGTTTCTATTTATGTATTCTGGTATATGCATGAAATCATTATGCTAAACTCCTCACGGGAAAGGATCTTGGTGGAAGCTGTATACTTAGGGTACATAATATTATTTGTCATTTGGTAATGGGTCTGGAGCTAGCATGTCTGTTAATTGCCAGTAGTCTTTTGTGATTTCATGTTTATGTCCGTATATTTAGTTCTTTCAGTTTAATTTTTCACAATTGACTCAGTCCTGTTGCTAACTGAATTTTACTGTTGTTACTATTGTTTTTTTATTTATCACATTGGCTAGGGGGAAGGTTTGGGCCCAATAAAACTAGTTTAACCCTGCTGCAGCAGGTTTGCACCTGTCCTAAGTCAGGAAATTTATTAAGCCTTTGTGTGTCTTGTCCGTTTTCTAGTTAGTTCACTTTATGTCTATGGGAGTCTAGCACTACAGATGTCAAATAATTAATCCCCTACTCATATTATTAATTTTTAATAATTTGAGTAGGAGAATAATACTGACCCCCGAAGATTAAGACTGACCCGCCAAGATTAATAATTGACCCTCTGAAATTAAGAGTGACCCATCAAGATTAATAATTTGACACTCCAGGTTTTATCAATCCTAAGAGGATAAGTATGTTAATCTCAGTGGGTCATTATTATCTTGGCGGGTCAGTCTTAATCTTCGGGGTCAGTATTATTCTCCTATTCAAATTATCAATAAAAATAGTAATGGTGCATTACATGATACCCCGCCACGTTCCACAAAATTTCAAAGTTTCAAGGGGCATAACTCCAGAACCCCTTAGACCTCTGCACCAAAAATCATACTTGGCCTGAGTTTTGTGGTAAAGAAAATACATACAAAGTTTGAAGACCTTATGTTATTTCGTTCACAAGATATCAATCGGAAACCCTAAAATTCGCAAAATTTCAAAGTTTCAAGGGGCATAACTCAAGAACCCTTTGGACCTCTGAACCTGAAATCGAACTTGGCCTGAGTATTTTGGTATACAAGTTGCATACCAAGTTTGACAATCCATTATTTCATTCACAAGTTATCAGTCGGAAACCCTAAAATACGCAAAATTTCAAAGTTTCAAGGGGCATAACTCAAGAACCCCTTAGACCTCTGAACCCAAAATCGAACTTGGCCTGAGTTTTGTGGTAAAGAAGAAATTAGTTACATACCAAGTTTGAAGACCTTATGTTATTTCGTACACAAGTTATCAGTCGGAAACCTTCTGGGGACGGATGGACGGACAGACAGACGGACACACGACTTGGGGTATCACATAATACCTCGCCACTACATGTGGCGGGGTATAAAAATTAATAATATAAGTAGGAAATTAATAATTTGACAACTCTAGTGTAGGATGATGTTTATTTCGCTGAACTTGATTACTCCTTATTTAGGGGCCAACTCCAACCTGCTGTTGGGTGTGGGGTTTCCTCACCGTTCATTGAAGATCTTATGGTGGCTTTAAATTGTTATTACTCCCCTTTGGGTTGTTGTCTCTTTGACACATTCCCCTTTTCCCTTCTTTTTCCTATAGTTACCTACACATGTTTGTTATTTTCTCCATAATCTACAAATAGTGTGTATAATAATTTGATGCATAAATTTATTCAATATAAGTTTAAATATGAATGATGCTTATAATGTTGACCTTTTATTATACCATTCTGTAACTGTATTATCGTGGTGGAGTAAAAATATTGAAATTATTGGTTTTTCGTCAGTACTGACTGACCTCTATTTGTGATTTAAGTACACACTACACACTGTTGTTATACAATTGGCGTTATTGATTTTCCCTTTAATGCTTCTCATACACATTAACCATAGAAAAGTGCGAGGGAGGCTCCCACTTTCTCATCAAATCTCCCACTTGAGAAGGTTCTCCCTTGTGGTAGACTGATATCTTGTCACGCAAAATCTCCCACAAACAAAAACAGTTATGAGGGAGATCTCCCACATAGTTCTTCTTATGGGTTAACACCTATGGTTTCTGAATGACTGGGCCTATGTTTTTGCAACATTGTGATGGGGTAATTTTTTTTAGAAACCAAAAGTTCTGATCACATGATTTATGGCAGATGGGTATTAATTAGAATGGGGCTTTACCACAAATAAATAAGGTTTAAACTTCAATGATGATAGCATACATCTTTCAAAGAAAGAAACTTAAACCCGAGGGTAAACCTTAGGCCATGATTGAATAAATAATTCCTAGATTCTAATCCACTTTTTTTTGGACAATTTGGCGCAGGCGGGTGAATTTCATTATAGATTTTTTTATCAAATTTTGAGAAAATTGCTGTCATTAAAAACAAAATTACTCAAATTGGCAAAAAATTAAAATAAAAATGTTTAAGGAAGGTGAAAAATTCGGGGCTGGTTGGGATGAGAATCTAGGACATGTAGCTATATATAGGATATTGTTTATCACAGCCAAATTTTGGCATTTTATTTTCGTAATTTCTAAATGTTATTCTAAACACCTGTTTATAGTACCCACATCTCACTTTATTATTGCGCCAAGTTTTCTTGCAATTGCCTCATTCAGTGCCTTGTAGTTGTTTATACGTTGCGATTTTTTTACAATTTTTTTTGTTAGGTAACGCAGTCTGTGCCAAAAACTTTTTGATTCACTAGCCCAGAGGGGCTAGTAAGGCTTATGTACTACTAGCCCGAACTCAATTTTACTAGCCCTAACAGAGGATTCTGTGTTCAAAAAGAAAAATTTCAACTAGCCCTTCGGGCTAGTGGTTTGTAATTTTTACTAGCCCGAGACTGATTTTACTAGTCCCAGGCATAGGGCTAGTGGCTAAAGGCACAGACTGGTAACGGATGACAGCAGTTTAAAGAACTCTTTGCGAGTTAACTTCATGTTTTTTTTTGACAATCCTGCATCTATGAGAGATAGAAACATTGATTGACGAGTGTTGTTTGACATTTAGTAATTATTAATTCCACTCAAACCGGAGCTAGGGCTGTCTTGGACATACTATGAAATATGAGCAACAGTAATTGCTGAAGGCTACATGGTGACTTCAAAATGAAGAACAATAAGCGTTGTTCCTGTTCCATTGCTTCGATTTACATGTATTTGTAGAGACTTTTTATCATGTGCATTTACACCATATCCTTCCATCGTAAAAGACTGTAGTTGTCTCTCCTGCAGTGTGAAGTCCATACAAAGATTCCCTGTGCGAGAGATGTATGCTCTATATACATACCATATATATTTCAATTATTGTGTAATTGTTCTTGAGAGAATTTATCATATGGAAACAATATCATACTTTTCTAATAGTAGCATTTACTTTGAAACTTGAAACTGTTATTCTGAATACCTATTTATGGTGCCCACATTTCATTTTTTTATTATGCAAAGTTTTTATTGCAATTGAGTGGATGAGTGCAATGGATTCAACTTAAGCCGGTGCTTGGGGCCATCTTGACCTACTACAAGGTTAAGCTTTGATCTTTGACAGTTTTTTTTTAAATCTCGTTCATTTGCCTCACATAAACTTGGCAGCTCTAAATGCCCAAGTTGCACATCAAAATAATATTTCTACACCAATAATTTGCAAAATATTCAAATGACAAAATTTATTCACCTCAATCTTAAAACACAATTTGTGTGCTTGATTAAAACAATCAAGAGATATATACAGGTGCATCAAAAAGGATAGGAACATTTCATACGTAAAGGGTGCATATGATATTTTCTGTAAAGAGTCAGAAGGAAGCTTGTACTAAAGCCTTGCAACAGATGATAGTTTCTGTTGCATTCGACTATTTATATGGAACAATGCATTGGGCAGTCAATATTCTGTAGATTTCTACATATTCACAGCATACCAGGTCGTTCTGATCTGACCTGACAACTAAATTTTTTTACATGGGATGTTTACAAAACTTGAAGAAGATGGTGTCCTGTGTAAAACGTATTTACAGCAACTTTTGCAACGTCACCAAAATTTGCGTCAAAATACAACGAAGGACGATGACGTTTTCCACAACGTAAAACCGGAAATTATACCTGTGCGGATGGCAACAAGTACGCTCAGGTAGATTAGGACATGCTTTCGAGTATATAAAATCGATAAGTCTTCAGATTGAGATAAGAACCTTCCAAGATGCCAAGAATAGTGGAGTGTGTCCCAAATTTTTCAGAGGGTCGAAGCAAAGAGGTATAAAACGCATTATTTAAAGGCGCGTACAAAAAACAATTTTTAACAGCAGTTGAAAGAAATAATTCGTCTGCAACCTAATGAAAAGTTGTCATTATTATGTTAAATCATGCATTATAAAATATTTTTTCAAGTTTAGACTTATTTCAAAACAATACTTTGACAGCTACTGGCTAAAATGTGTTCTTGTTTTGTAACAAAACTATCTTTTTTAATTGTTCATTTGAACATGTTGAAGAAAGATTTTTTTTAAAGATTAATAATCTACAATGTAACCTTACCTCTATTCTCTTATCTGGACATCCGGGCACTTTACCTGTGGAGGAGGTGAAAAAGTCCACATTTCTCTATATATCTAAGTAACTTCAACTTTAAACTATTCATTCATTTTTCAAGATATTTAAATGAAACTTGGGATATGCATTTGGCACATCAATATAAACATCATATCCAAATTTCAAGATCATACTTATTATAACACCGAATCTATTAAAATTTAAAATATTGATTTTTTACATAGACTGTAACTGTAAACATCGATAGCGTCACCTCCTATATTGGGGGTGTAGGGTCGAAATCGACTGATCTGATTGGTCAGTTAAGCTTTGTGATGTCACGCCAGATAAGAGAATACTTTCTTTCATGTACTGCCCACATTCATCTGTCTGAATATACTGGCAAAAGGAAGGTTCGCAAACCTTGGTAGTGATGTCATAAAATCTAATTTACATGTGCAAATTAGCATTTTTGGTTGGCAAAGTTGTAATCAGACCACAGTTTAACAATGTAAAAGAATTCATGATCTTTTATACATACCTGCCAACCTCCAAAAGTACTGTGGTGGGTCATGACCCGACATTGTGCATTCAGATGTTGGGTCATAGTGCGTGACGGCATATTTTCAAAGTTAAACTCTGCATGTTTCAGACAATTAAAAAAAATACCAAACATATGCATTGCATTCAGTTTTTGTCAATCAGTGCTAGTTCTCACAAGACGAGAGTTGTTGTGTCTTGTTCTTTAGTGTATTTTAACTAATCAGTCAAGTACCTAACCTGTATGAGTTATTACAGAAAAATAACATGCATGTGTTATTACTAAGGGAAAAAATTGATAACATATATATGTATGTTACATGCTTCAAATAGGCATTATGCAGTCATAGTTTTGTTATAAATGTATACCATTTTATTATTACCATTATTGTCTATCAGCATGCTAGGAGTTAAAATCATAGGACTTTTCATAGTTTTCCAATATTGCAAAATATATGTTATTACAGGAAAAGTATGCCTGTAATGATAGAAGGGTGTTATTACAGCTACTCTGCATACTTAAAAGTGTTTTCCTCAGACCAGAATAATGCCTAATCAAATTACATTTTTATTTATAGTAATGTATGAAAATCAAAGCATATCAACAGGTTCTGCGCAAGTTTCTTAGTAATTCCCAAGTGTCTAATAAACTAATAAGTATTTAAGTCATATGCCTGTAATAATTAAGCATTGTTATTACAACTAAAGTTATATCATTTTAGAGCCTGTTCTCATTGATTAACCATGGTTCATCAAAAATGTTTTAACTTAATTGAAAACTGATTTATCCAGGCTAAATAATTAGTTTCTGCGCAAAGGTCTAAGCAATTCCCAAGTGACCAAAAAAAGGTTATATATTATAGGTTGCTACATACATATGTTATTTCAGAATTAGGAATAAAGAGCAGATCACTCAAAACAACATCTGTAATAACACATGCATGTTATTATTCTGTTATAACTCATACAGGTTAGGTACTTGATTGCTAATTGTACCCAGGTGATAGGTTTTTAAATCACCATCCATAACTGTGTTACTATTCACACATTGTAGTCAGACAGTGAACTTAATTGCAAAGGAAGTAAGTAATTTCATTAAAAATTGCTTAAAAAACTATAATCATTATCCCCGCACTTTCGAAGAAAGTTCGGGGATAATGTTATACCCTCCGTCCGTCCGTCTGTCCGTCCGTCCATCCGTCCGTCCGTCCGTCCGTCACACTTTTCTTGTGACTCAAACTCCTCCTACATTTTTGGATTTAGGGNCATTAAAAATTGCTTAAAAAACTATAATCATTTATTTTTAACTTCATCAAAATAAAATACATGGAGAAAATATTCAAAATACTATTTAAAACAAAAACTTAGAGAATTTTTAATTTTGGGTATTTATTAGTGTTAACATCAAAAACTTAGGGCCATTTTTAATAAAATGGAATATTATTCAAGGGAGGTAATTAGTGATATTTATGAACAATTTCGTATCAGAAAATATTGTGTAGATTCTTTGTAATCATTGTCAGTGCTTGCTAATTATTATATAAACAACACCTGTCCTAAATATTCCCCTAATCAACACTAATTACATAGTCTAATTAACTTGTTTACCTGTCAGAAGGATACTTGAGTTGGTTGACACAAATCAATAAATGGACTGCATGTCCGTTTATTGATTTGTGTCAATCAACAAATCAATAAACGGACTGCATGTCCGTTTATTGATTTGTGTCAATCAACTCAAGACAATTTCACCTGATCAATTTTGCGGGTGAAAACGGTCACCCGCGGCGGATCATGCTTACTTGCGGGTGAAGGGACATTTTTGCGGATGTGACCCAGCAAATGCAGGTCACTTGGCAGGTATGTTTATAATTTCTTAGATATCTGTTCATGCATTTCAATAGCATAATAAGTTTCACAGATAATTCTGAATTTATGAATTGCATTATACTTGGGCACTTTAGTACTTCATGTAAAATCTTATGTTTATGGTTTATGGTCAACCTTCTTATATCCACACATGTACTTGCGATATTTATTAAAACTGTAGTGAAAACTTTGTGTATTCATGTTGGTTTGTTAAGATCATGCTGAAAACTTCCAAAATCAGAGAATTGGACTTTTTTTTTTTTAACACTATGAAGCAAATACTATATCACAAGTTTTTTCATCTGTTGAGTTTATTGATACCCATATGGTAGTGTAGTTGAATTAGTAACTTTGACTTACATATTATACTTGAGTGACTTTGTTATATTTTTCTGTGAATTTGTGACAATATGGGCTTTAGAATACAAGTATTTCTCCCAAAGTTTTTATATCATATTACAGTGTATTTTCAACATTAATACATACTTATCTGTGGTAATTGAGATGGTTGGTTTGGGATGATAAGGGTTTATTGATACCTACATGTATATGTAGTCAAATAAGTAACTTTGACATAAATGTTATACTTGAATGACTATTTGTTATATTTCTGTGAATTTTTCACAACTATGGGCTCAGAAAATTTCAGAACTTTTCATATAAAAATAATTGAGTCATAGAAAAATAAATGGGTAGTATTAATATCAGTATTTTGAATAATAAGTGTGAAGTCTTTAAATTTTAGCTTGTCACAACATAGTGACCTGAGAGGGGCTTAAATTGGGGAAAAATTATCTAATTTGATTATAAGTAGTTGGAATTTTAGTATAAACCTAGGGCTAGCAACAGTTTGTGAGGTTTTCTATAAATGGATTATGAGAAGTCCTTTTTGGTTGGGGTTTCAAAATTAGTGTCGGGTGGGATCTACAGGGAAAAACATACTGGTGTTATATACTTTTTAGCTCGCCGGGACGAATGTCTGGAGAGCTATTGTCATCACCCCGGCGTCGGCGTCAGCAAAACTTTAACCTGGCTTGTGGAATTGAGACCTTTATAGCTAGGATGTTGATATTTGGTATGTGACTTCCTTGTGATGAGGGCTTTCTTCTGGTACTATTCTTGTAGACATTTTGACCTTGACCTTGCCCTTAGGGCAATTTTTAAAAAACTTTAACCTTGCCCCTAGAAGGTAGGCTTTTAGAGGTAGGGTGTTTATATTTGGTATGTGACTTCCTTATGATGAGAGCTTTCTTCTGGTATCATACTTGTAGACATTTTGACCTTGCCCTGAGGGCAATTTTTAAAAAACTTTAACCTTGCTTCTAGAAGGTAGGCCTTTAGCAGTAGGGTGTTTATATTTGGTATGTAACTTCCTTATGATGAGAGCTTTCTTCTGGTACCATACTTGTAGACATTTTGACCTTGACCTTGCCCTGAGGGTAATTTTTAAAAAACTTAAACCTTGCCTCTAGAAGTTAGGCTTTTAGGGTTAGGGTGTGTATATTTGGTATGTAACTTCCTTATGATGAGTGCTTTCTAATGGAACCATATTTGTAGACATTTTGACCTTGACCTTGCCCTGAGGGCAATTTTTTTTAAATAATTAACCTTGCCTCTTGAAGGAAGGCTTTTAGTGGTAGGGTGTTCATTTTTGGAATGTAACTTCCTTATTATGAGAGCTTTCTTCTGGTACCATGCTTGTAGACATTTTGACCTTGACCTTGCCCTGAGGGCAATT
>MJUU01032936.1:0-10640 GCA_002080025.1 Modiolus philippinarum | reverse complement strand
CAACCTAATTTTCGACTATTCTTCAAAATCCCTAGTAATGGTGATTTTAAATGTTGAAAAATTAGAGACAATACGGAAAACGAAATAGAATGATTAAAAGTAGGCCATAGGTTAAAAGGTAAAATAGATGATAAAAAAAGGCCATAAGTTAAAAGGTTAAATGGACAACTATGCAAAATAAAAACAAGCTAAAAAAAAAACAATAAAAATTTGAAAGAGTGGTCTGCTTTCTCTTATCCTGGCATAAAAGGATGCATATCTTTGTTGTTTTTATACGACCGCAAAAATTTTTGCGGTGGTATAATGGTATGGTGCTGTCGTCGCCGTCGTTGAGTCGTCGTTGTCTGTAGACACTTTTGTTTTTGGTCAATAACTTTAGTTTCAGTTGACCAATCCTTATGAAATTTTAACACAATGTTCTTTGGCACAAAAGGAAGGCTTGGCTTAGTTTTGGTCATTGTGGCCCCACCTGTTTTGAAAAAAGGGGCCAAAAAGGGTAAATTTGATGTTTTAACATATTTGACTGTAGAATCTTTATTATTTATCTGATTTTGATGGGGTTTCTTTCAGTGTGTTACTAAGGAAATTTCCAATCATTAGTATGCAAACGGATTTCGTGTGACATATACCGTTCACAAGATATATGGGGCCCAAAGTGGGCCAATTACAAAAATTTAATTTTTTTATTTTTAGTCCGATTTTGATGCAGTTTTTTGCAGTGGATTCCTTATGAAAAATTAATATAGTGCTGCACCATTGGATTTTTGATAACTTGTTCCTTTTCCAAGCTATGAGGGGCCCAATGGGGCAAAAATTGAAAACATGCGGATTACCTAAAATTTTTATTTTTCATCTAATTTCAATGGAATTTTTTTCTTTTGATTCCTCTCATTGTAGGCTTTAAGTAGTATGTCAACAGATTTGGCATAGCTCTTACCGTTTCCGAGCTATTAGGGGTCAAAAAGGCCAAAATTGCAATTTTTAGAAATATGTAAAATCTTTATTTTACATCAGATTTTGATGGGATTTTTTTCTTTGGATTCCTCTCAATGTAAGCTTTCAGCAGTATGCCAACAGATTTGATGTAGCTCTTACCATTTCCGAGCTATAAGGGGTCAAAGAGGTCAAAATTGCAATCATTAGAAATATTTGAAGTCTTTATTTTTCATTAAATTTGGTGGGATTTTTATCTTTGGATTGCTCTCATTTTAAGCTTTCAGTGATATGGCAGTATATTTTGCGTTGCTCTTTGGTTTCCAAGCTATAATGGGTCAAAGGGGCCAAATTGCAATACTTCAAAATATGTGAAATCTTTATTTTTCATTGGATTTCAACCTGAGTTTTTTCTTTGGATTTCTCTTGATGGTAAACAACAGAATTTCTTAGCTCTTACAATATCCTAGTAATAAGGGATTAAAATGGCTAATTTTTATTTTCACAAGTTTGTGTCAAGTTAATTTATGTGTCAAGGTCCCTATTGTGTCCAGCAAATTACTGTGTCCACATTCATTTTAGTTTACACTTGTTCAAATTTCAGTGGTCGACATGCTGCGGTCGTATCATGCTGTGCTGGCGTAGCCCTTTATTTCCATATGCCCCATTGTCAAATTCACTATAAGGCTGAACATTTGGGCCATTCTAGCCCATTTCATTTGGTTTATGCATGTTTTAACTAATATCAGACTTTGAACTTACATAGCAGTGTATTCTACAACATTATAACTAAGGGGAGATAAAACTATCAGTTTTACATTTAAAAATGGACTTTATACAAGGGACAACTTTTTTGAGAAGGTGTATTTTTGTAAAATTCCTTAACAAATACTGCATCTGTCATAAAATATTGATAAACACAGGAAACCTAAGCAAACACTGTCAGCGAAATCAACTTCTGTTCTTTTCAGGTTTTGTTTTGACAAAACCATTTTGAATTCTGATGTGAAGTATCTACTGTCTCTCTTTTATCTATTCAAGTGAAAATGTGGGAATATTTGAATCTGTTGTATTTATTTTTAGAGGTAGTAAATACAAGCCTTAGCTTTCAGGTTCTTCCCAGATAACTAGTTTTATATTGCCTATAACATTGTTATAAAAATTAATTGTAAATAGCATGGCTTACAAATTTAACCAATTATAAATAATTCAATTCTTATCTTTTGTTGAATTACATTATGTTTTTGTATGAGATTTGACAATGTTATAAAAATTATTTTTTAACAGATACAAGAAGATGAATGGAAACCAGACTTTGGTCCAGCTGAATTCAATCCACGCTGGGGGGCTACGGTTACAGGAGCAAGAAAGTTCTTAATAGCATATAATATTAATGTCTTGTCTACAAAAGAACAGGCCCATAGAATAGCGCTGAATATCCGAGAACAAGGACGTGGCGAAGAACAGGTCAGTATCTGTTGTCTATTATGTTTGTTTTTGTACCTTCCAGTCCCAGCAAATCTTGGAGCAAAAATAGGGAGGAAGAACAGTTCAGTATCTGTTGGCTATTATGGTTTTTTTTTCGTACCTTCCAGTCCTAACATATCTGGGAACAAGGATGGGGAGAAGAACAGGTCAGTTTCTTTTGGCTATTATGTTTCTTTTTGTACCCTACCAAGGGGAAAAACACAGGTTGGTATCTGTTGGCTGTTATGTTTGTTCTTGTACCTTCCAGTCCTAGAATATCTGGGAACAAGGACATGGTGAAGAACAGGTCAGTTTCTGTTGGGTATTATGTTTTGTTTTTTTTGGTACATTCCAGTCCCAGAATATTTGGGAACAAAGGTTGGGAGATGAACCACTCAGTACCCCTAGGCTATTATGTTTTATGGGGAACAAAGACTGGTCAGTTTCTGTTGGCTGCTATGTTTGTTTTTTGTGCCTTTCATTCCAAGAATATCACAGAACAAGGACAGGGAGGAAAGGTCAATATTTGTTGGCCATTATATTTGTTTTGTATCTTCCAGTCCCAGAATTTAATGTCCAGAGAAAGAATAGGTCAGCATCTGTTGGTTTTTATGTTTGATTTTGTATTTTTAGGTCCCAGGATTCTTATTTCTAAAAGACAGAACCATAGGTGTTAATAGAGATTTCTTTCTATTGTCGTGTATCCCTTCCGTGTCTGTATGTTTCACTGTTGGCTTTTATGTTGGTTTTATACCTCCCATTCCAGTATTTTAAGTCCTTAATACTGCACCATAGGTGGAAAAAGAAATCACTTTCTGTTGTCATGCACATATTTCATGTCTGTCTGTCTGTTTCTTTTAAAAGTGCTGTCATTATTTGTCTTAAGCCAAAAACCAATACAAATCTTCAACCAACATACACACACTTTGAAGCCTAGATAAATGCTTTTAATGGAATACCTATCCATATCTTCAGAATGTACACAGTCTGAAGCTTGCATTGCCAATAATTGAATACACATCCTAATCTCCTATATTCGCACAATTTTAAGCTTGTACTGTTTTTGTATGTACTAAACTTCTCCGCAAGAATTTCAGTCTGCATCAGTTAATTATATATGCCTAAGATATTATAGAAGTTGGATTTAACTTAACCTATAATACTTTCTTTAATGATTTGATCCAAAATAAATACCATTTTCAAAAACTGATTCGTTTTAGTAGGTTTGTAAATAGTGAAACAGCAGTATTAGAAATAGAATTTAGTTGATACATACAACGCAGAATAAAGGATGGTCTGAAATGGGTCCCCCTATTACGTAATCATGGAAATCAATTTGTAAAATCTTGTATTATGCTTAAGTAGTTTTTGACTCTCATGTATAGAAATTTGTGAAACCAAGAATCATGCCAGTTTTTAGTGGAATTTTCATAAATCAGGCTCCAACAAAGGCCTTTTCACAGATCAAACTCAGACACCTTCCTTCCCCTCCTAGGAATAAGTACTAGAAGTGATACCATGGATAAAATTAAGTTAATACTATATTTACTGTTTAGAAACTGTGCACTGCTTTTCTGTTCTTATATTTAGAAAGTACCTCAATGTCAGGGTTCATAATGTTTTAATGAAGTCAGCACCAAGGCAAAATAAGGTTACTCTGACCATGAGCTATAACGAGGCAAACTATTTGTTTTATCTTCCTATTATTTAGCTATTTCTAAGTCATGAGTTGTTGTAGAGATCCCCTCCTGCATTTTTATTGTTTTTTTTCTGTATCACTGTAAATTCATTTTGCCTTTTACACAGACTGCTTATTTTCATGCATTTGAGTTACCTTATCTTATTATTTAAGCACATTAAATCTAACTTGCAGTATTTTCATAATGCTAGATTCACTGTGTACTTAAGAATTGAATGCATTATTTAGAAGTTTCATTGGGGTATGAAAGTGTTGACTGAAACACATTTTTAATATAGCGCAGCAGCACTTCATGTTGAAAATGTGCGTCTCGTCAACACTTTCATAAACCCTGTGAAACTTCAAAATAATGCATTCAATTATTAGAATTACATTTTAAAACCAAGTTACCAAAAAAAGGAAAAAAAATTTATTAAGAAGATCGTACATCATGTACAATTGGATTCTTTTTCACTAATTCATTTGCCACGTGGTCATATGATCAAATGTATTTCATGGGAAATGCAACTTCACATTGATATGTCACATGAGTGATGTTCACCTATCAAATTGGTGGAATTTAAATGAATATGCATGAAATGTAATTATTATCCAATCAAACATAGTGAAGACGTGTCATGTCAATTATGTATTTTTTAGCCTTTTTTCCTTGAAATGCATATAGTGTAGTCAAATCCCAAAAAGATAAAGAATTCAGGTATAGCATTGTATTTTAAATCAATTTAAGCCAAATGAGCGATACAGGCTCTTCTGAGCCTCTAGTTTTGTATTGATGTTGTTTGCATATCCTGCATGATTTAATATTGTATTACATCATGTTTATTTTTAGTATTACGGAACAGCAGTAAACAACGAGGTATGATGTCACTGTATATCTCACTTTCTCACAGATTTGCTGTTTATTTACTAATAACTAGAACATCTATCACCAATCATACATGTAGTTCATATTGTAGGGCTGTAGTGATACACCTATTTCACTATAGGCTGACTATATGAAACACAACTCTATGTTGCAGTTTTGAACAAATAATAGATAAATAAATTATGATAGAATTTCTTTTAAATTTTTTACGAAGATTAATTGATTTTTCCTCACAAGACAAATCCTTTGTTTTTCTCGTTTCATAGCATTTGAAAATGGTATATTATTGAAAGAAAATCTTTTGACCCCAAGGGTTTATCGTGGTATAGGAGTATTTTGGGAAAAAGAGTTTGAGGTTTATGTGTAAAGTTTTATTGTCAAAATCTACTTGTTAAAAATTTGAACTGAATTGAGGGGGATAATTACAGATTTGATGGGGTTATGCATGATTTTGAAATGTTTAGATTTTCTTTTTACTGACAAGACATTAGTTGTCGAAATGGTAATATACAGATATCAAGTTTACAGTAATTTTGGTATAGTTATTTGAAATATTTTTCATTGGAAAGAGGCCTTTTACCAGACTCTGGTGAACGCTAGAAAAATCCATGCACCTGTATGGTATCATTTCGAAACCTAAGTCAAAATGTATTGTACCATATCTAATCCAAAACTATCCTGATACATATAGTGATACTTATATGAATTGCTTCACCCTTAGTCCATTAATCTAAGAACTCTTACATCTAACAATGCAAAATTAAATTATACTCTTTTTACCTGCGTCACCAACGGTGACCGCAGGTCTAGGAGCCGCTCGACTCCGTCCGTCCGTCACGCTTTGGGGGTACCAAGTTTGTGTAATCTAAAACTCAGACACCTTTAACCCGATACTTTTGAAACTTTGCACAGTTGTTCTGGACACATTGAAGATGTGCACCTACCCTTTAAGTGTGATTTGGATAAAAATTGTTGAATTTATCCATTGTTGAACTTAGTCATTTTTTCGTCAAATTTCAACATTACGGTACTGAGTTTGTGTAATCTGAAACTCTGAAATTTTGCAGAGTTGTTCTGGACCCATTGAAGATGTGCACCTCCCCTTTTGGTGAGATTTGGGTAAAAATTGTCGAATTTATCCATTGTTGAACTTAGTCATTTTTTCATCAAATTTCAACATTAGGGTACTGAGTTTGTGTAATCTGAAACTCTGACACCTTATACCTGATGCTTTTGAAACTTTGCACAGTTGTTCTGGACACAATGAAGATGTGCACCTCATCTTTTGCTTACATTTGAATAAAAATGTGGAATTTATGCATTGTTGAACTTAGTCTTTTTTTCAGCATATTTTAATATTACAGTGCCTGGTTTGTGTAACCTGAAACATTCACATCTCTGACTAAATACCTCTGAAAGTTTACACTGTTGTTTGAACACATTGATGATGTGAACCTCCCTTTAAGGCCAGTTTTGATTTAAAAAATGTAAAATTTATCTATTATTGAACTTGTACTTTATTTTATCATATAATTATATCATCATGGTACCCAATTTCGTCCAGAGACGTTCCAGAGTTTTGAACGCACTGATCATGGTCAGCTATTCTAAAAATTTTGCATTGCTTTCACATATTTTCTCATAAAGATTCAAAGTATGTGTTTATTTGAAACTCAGGTATGGTTTTCATCTTTGCTGAAGTGATGTGGACTATTTTCATTTTATGCTTTGTTCAACTTTGTACATTTAGTTTTGTTTTTTTTTTTCTTCTTTCTTTGTCTATTACAGTTAAAGGGTTGAATTTAATATAATTTCAATTATAACTTGCATTTGAAGAATGTTTTGGTAATAAGGTAAATGAATACTTGTTTGAATTGGTAAACCTATACATGACATTCTGTTAGGTTATAAAAAAAACACTTTCTCAGTTGAACATGAGTGACGGTGAGGCAGGTCCAGGCATGTAATTGGTCTTGTTCTACTAAAATCGAAGGCAGGATTGTAGGATTGTAGTGTAAACTCTGGTTGTTGTATATTCAAAGTACTTTAACAATAACATTGCATTATTTGACAGAATGCAATATGTAGTTCTTGATTTAAGGGGGTTCGCTACTCCATACGAAAATAAATAGGATTTCAAATAAATGTGATTTTTTGCTAGAAAATTAAAAAAGAAATAATTAAAGTGAAAAAATTGATGGGTTGGTGATCTCATTTTTGAGTAATAAGTGATTGAAAATTTGGCAGGAAACTGAACTGACCTCGGATTTTTCATAGGATTAACATTAGCACGGTTTGACCATGAATAAATGTGACAGAATAAATAAAATTTTATGAAATTTTTACAGAATGCTCATGCAGATGTATAAAATGAAATTATGGGGAAAATTAAGGGGGTCGATCAATGGGCAAAAAATTATAATGCTTTTAAATGGATAAAACCAGAGAATTCCGAAAATCTGACAGAAATCCCAAAACATGAGGAGCGAACCTCCTTAATGGTTAAAAATGCAGTTTGCCCAGGAGACAAAGCAAATTGTACCATTGGATATCTTTGACTGTGGATCATCACCCATGTCCTTCCATATTCAAATTTTATACTGTTATTGTGATTCTTATGCAATTACACAATTTTATAACAGATTCTCTTTTGTCGTCTTAAAATTAGAAATGATTAAAAAACCAAATGAAATTCCATCATACAACATTGACTCCTTTTGTCTTTGATTTGGTTGCTTCAAACTATCAATGTGATTAATTTGCTGGATGTGTTTTTTAGTCTTGATGAAGGTATATTGGAATGTTGATAATGACAACTTTTAACATTAGGATATGGGATATTTGAGGCAAAACTGATAGGAATATGGGGTATTTCAATAATTATTAGGATACCTTCAATTTTGAAATGGATATTTTAGTCCAGACTCACTGGGATATGGGATATTTGGACCCCTAGAAATTAAAGCCTTGTTTTTCACAAATGATCAATGTTATTTTGTTTCCTTTATGGTTCAGATTTTTTTTTTAAATTCAGTTGAAATGTGCTTGAATGTTTATAGCTTGATTAATTTTGCTTTGATGATGAGATTTTTGTATGAAATCAAAATGGCCCCAAATGGCAGAAAATTGCTGGGGAAACTAAACTGATCTGAAGATATGGTAGAATATTTGACTCTTATTTTTCATCAGTCTAATAGTCTGTTACATAAACATTACATTACAATCAGATTTATAGATTGGTAGATAATCCTTTACGACATTAATCGAGGGTGTTTGGTTTGTTTCGTGCCAGTTTGACAGTTGTATACCTCACAGTGCTAGACCTATCATACTTTATATAGTCCTATGGATAAACTACAATATTATAAAATGAATAAATCTTCATTTATCCCTCAGTGGCATTTTGTTAGTGTGCAATTTTTGAAAATATACAAATACCATATGATGTGGTGTAATGCCCTAGCGTGTAATACACCAAGACCTTCTGCATGGAACACTCTGCCAGGCTCAGTGCGAAATTCTAAGAATATTGTGGTTTTTAAAAATAAGCTAAAATGCTACTTGCTCAACAAACAAATTGTACCAGCTGAATAAATTTGTATTTTTATAACTTTTTGTATCTGATATCACAATGTACTCTTTAATTGTAGTATGCATTATCATGATTATCTTGTATGTATTCAATATTGTTATTGAGGGCCTCAGGGAAGATTAGTTTGTAAATAAAGCTTTTATTATTATTATTATTATTATTATACATGTACAATATTCCATTATGTCCTACATTAAACTTTTAAAATATACAATTAAATACTATATCAAATATGAAGATGAAGTAACTCCGTAGCATGTAATACATGTACAATATAATAAAAAGAATCCATTTTGTCCGACGTTAAACTTTGACAATATACAAATACCATATAATATGGTGTAATGCCCTAGCCTGTTATACATTTACAATATTCCATTTTGTGCTACGTTAAACTTTGACAAAATACAAGTAAATACTATATTTATATTATGTCGTAACTACCTAGCTGGCATGTGATACATGTACAATATTCAGTTTTGTCCAACGTTAGACTTTGACAATATATAATATGGTGTAATGGCCTCCAGGATGTTTGTTTAACAATCATATTAAATGTCTCCGTACCATACAGTTGTAGAAATTAAGCAGATTATAATTTGTATTTATCATACACTTCACATACTTTCTTTAATATGCTTTAAAATCTTTCATACAGAGAAAAATCAAAAGATTAAGTCTGGGTTTAAACTTTGTTTTGTCTGACTTTTGTAGTCTGTGTACATGTTTGATAATTAATCTTGTATATTATTTATACTTTTGAATTAACCAAATGAATTGTCAACTTCCAATTTTTGTCTCGCCCGCGACGAAAGTCCCGAAAGCAAGACATATGCGTGCAAAGTATGAAGACGGCGACGCCGTTAACTTTTCCTAAATACAGGATATTTTGAAAACCAACCCTTTGATGTAGGAACATCATATTTGGTCCAGTGGTAGTACTAATCAAGTGCTAACTAACGGACATAACGTCATGTGACCTTGACCTAAATTTCACGGTCTAGTGGCCACGTTAAGTTTTTCTGCTTAAGTCCATTTCTCAATAACTAGAAGTGGTAGGCTGATATCAATAACTAGGAGTGGTAGGTTGATAATATTTGGTGTGTAGGTTGGTCTTGGGTAGTACATGTCAGTCTGGCAATTGACTTTTGTCCTTGACCTCAATTTCACGGTCTAGTGGCCCTGTTTATTTTTCTGCTTAAGCCCATTTCTCAATAACTAGAAGTGGTAGGCTGATAATATTTGGTATGTAGATTGGTCTTGGGTAGTACATGTCAGTCTGGCAGGTGACTTTTGTCCTTGACCTCAATTTCACGGCCTATATAGTGGCCACATGAAGTTTTTCTGCTTAAGTCCATCTCTCAATAACTAGAAGTGGTAGGTTGATAATATTTGGTATGTAGGTTGGTCTTGGGTAATACATGTCAGTCTGGCAGGTGACTTTTGTCCTTGACCTCAATTTCACGGTCTAGTGCCCACCTTAAGTTTTTTTGTTAAGTCCGTTTCTCAATAACTAGAAGTGGTAAGTTGATAATATTTGGTATGTAGGTTGGTCTTGAGTAGTACATGTCAGTCTGGCAGGTAAATTTTGTCCTTGATCTCAATTTCACAGTCTAATGAGCATGTTCACTTTTCTGATTAGTTCACTTAGATTTCACATCAGAGGCCAGCTGAGACGGGCGAGACATCTTTTAGGGTCTTCACATGTCAATTTTTATATTTTATGTCTTGAGAGTTCACAAAAATGATATGATTATTTTGTCCTGACTGATATATGTGACCGTAAGTTTGGTCCCAATGACTTGTGAAAAATGTTTTTTACTTAGGTCTGACAAAAATTTAGTAAGACTTACAAAAAACTAAATTTGCCTGACCCAGAACTGACAGCTTGAGAAATCCTTCATGAGCTCTGGTGTCTATAAACTTCGGACAGCTCAAGAAATCGTTCATGAGCTCTGGTGTCTAAACTTGGTACATAAATAAGTAACAGCTTTATCCTTTAACATTGACTTTATACTCTATCAGGTCTTGCTGTAGATATAGAATTCACTTTATATGACATTTATATTCCTATTCCACTGTGA